>JASAND010025455.1:0-29053 GCA_030248195.1 Trissonchulus latispiculum
CCCACTGTCTTTGGACCTTCAAGGACCTGAGTGTTGTAACTTGAGTAGTAATAGCTGAGCTCGCCAGTGGTGGTATTGCGAAGAATGTATCCAAGGGAGATGGTCCATTTTGCAGTACACTTCTGTTCCTTGAAGGTTTCCTCCAGATATTCCTTGATCTCCTCCAGGTTCATGTGGTGCAATCTGAAGTTATGTCTGTCCAAGAGATTAGGTGCCTCGGTGCGGTCATGGTGCGTCCTGATATGATGCCAGTTTTGACGATAGATTGTAGCCATAGCGTCGTCCTCGGCCAGACTCTGTGGGTGTTTGGTAGGATCTTCAATCCTCCGCAGTTTGCTGGAGCTAGCCGATTGATCATCTGTTGAATCATTTTTTCTCTTTCCATGGCTTGGGCCGGGGCCGTGAGCACTGTTAATATGATTAACAAGACTTTCGGCCCTGTTGAATTCCTGACCGCAGAAGGTGCATGCATGCTTGATGCCGCTGTGGTGTTCAAGAACATGGCGATCAAGATTGTCTTCACGGGTAAACTGCTTATAGCAGTGTGGGCACCGTACCACAGCTGAAATAAAGATGGAAATTATATAGGTTGAAATATATCTGTCGGGTAACACTGCTGGTATTAGATGGTGTGGATATCTCCTGTTGTTGAATCACTACTACATGTGGATATCCATCATGTACAAGATTACGAGCCCTAACAAAATTGATGCTTGATGGATGACAACTATGGATGGAAATAAAGGTGGAAATCATAAATGTTGAAATATATCTGTACGGTAACACTGCTGGTATTAGATGGTGTGGATATCTTCTGTTGTTGAATCTCTACTACATGTGGATATCCATCATGTACAAGATTACGAGCCCTAACAAAATTGATGCTTGATGGATGAACTATGGATGGAAATAAAGGTGGAAATCATAAATGTTGAAATATATCTGTCCGGTAACACTGCTGGTATTAGATGGTGTGGATATCTTCTGTTGTTGAATCTCTACTACATGTGAATATCCATCATGTACAAGATTACGAGCCCTAACAAAATTGATGCTTGATGGATGACAACTTAACATTACTGCAATTAGCCGGTGAATCAACGTATACTTACTTTCTCTGCATGCTTCGCGAGTTTATGACGCTCCAGCTTCTCTTCCCGTTTGAAGGTCTCAGAACATTGATCACATTTGATACGTGCTTCCGATCCATGGCGCTCCGTCATGTGTCTTGCCAAACTTTCCTTGCGTGTGAATGATTTCCCACAAAGCTGGCATTCCGTTAGTTTCAGATTTGATGGTATTTGATGTTCGGGTTGAAACACCATCTCTTGTTCCACTTCCATCGGTTCATTGTCCTAAAACAGTCATTAAACTTATAAGTGTAACTACATACGAAGTGATTATAGAAATAAATAAACATGTAACAAACAGATAAATACTGAAACAACAATTATAGCGGTAAGTACCGGTTCATTGTCACTGTTGTATGGCGATGACGGTGGAGTTCTTGTGGGAGAGGCAGTGGGGAATTTATTTCGAAAAGGGTCTTGCCAGGACCGTAGAGCTCAGGTTGGTAAGGTTCTGGAATGGGCTGGACAATGGGTACGGGCTCTGCTGGGTTGGAATCTCCACCATGCATCTTAGATTTGTGTCGCTTCAGGTTGTCTCCTCGGGTAAATGCTTTCCCACATAGATCACAGCTGAACTTCATATCTTCGTAGGACAACATGTGGCGATCATTGCTCTTTTGTGCTTGAAATTCCGATTGCACTTTTTACAGCTGTAAACCATCGCGATTGAAGTGTTTGCTAAAACAGTAAAGCATTACGAGCATAAACTATTAATGAGTGGGAATTATTTCAGTGATGCCAGAAAAATGAAAGTGAAAGTGATTAATAAATTTAGTAAATCACGTTAACTTTATTATAATCGCTAATTAATTAATAAACGCTAATAGAACTCAATAATCTTACATACAAACTATTTTACAAACCTTTGCGTAACTTTGTTCGGAAATTGTAGACTGTAACAGCTCCTTTTATTAAATTTCAAAATTTAAATTGTGATTGTTAAAAAGAGCAGGTGCAGAAGTATGGAATCTTTTGAATAAAATTTAATTGTAGCGTTTGCTCAAAAAAGCATTGCTATCATAAACAGTTAACGAGTGTGAATTATTTAAGTGATGACAGAAAAATGACAGCAAAACTTATTTAATCGATCTAGTAAATGAAATTTACTATAATCGAATAATTAATAAATCACTAATGGAACTCAATAAGTTGACATACAAAATAAGTTACACACCTTTACGCAACTTTGTTTCTAATCTGCAGACTTTATCTCCTTTTATTAAATTTCAAAATTTAAAATAAGATTGCAAAGCTGAGAGGCGAGAAAGTAGGGCATCCTCTGAGTTAAATTTTAATTGTATTGTTTGCTAAAGCAATAAAGCCTTTCGAGCATAAATTTAAGTTAATGAGTGGGAATTATTTCAGTGGTGACAAAAGTGAAAGTAAAAGTGATTTAATACTTAAGTAAACAAAGCTAACTTTATTACAATCGATTAATTAATAAATCGTTAATAGAACTCAATAATTTTAAATATAAAGTAATTTACACACCTTTGCGTAATTTTGTTCGTAATCCGTAGACTTCAAAAGCTCCTTTTATTAATTTCAAAATTCAAATTGTGATTGTTAAAAAGAGTAGGTGCAAAAGTAGGGCATCCTCTGAGTTAAATTTTAATTGTATTGTTTGCTAAAGCAATAAAGCCTTTCGAGCATAAATTTAAGTTAATGAGTGGGAATTATTTCAGTGGTGACAAAAGTGAAAGTAAAAGTGATTTAATACTTAAGTAAACAAAGCTAACTTTATTACAATCGATTAATTAATAAATCGTTAAGAGAACTCAATAATTTTACATATAAAGTAATTTACACACCTTTGCGTAATTTTGTTCGTAATCCGTAGACTTCAAAAGCTTCTTTTATTAATTTCAAAATTCAAATTGTGATTGTTAAAAAGAGTAGGTGCAAAAGTAGGGCATCCTCTGAGTTAAATTTTAATTGTATTGTTTGCTAAAGCAATAAAGCCTTTCGAGCATAAATTTAAGTTAATGAGTGGGAATTATTTCAGTGATGACAAAAGTGAAAGTAAAAGTGATTTAATACTTAAGTAAACAAAGCTAACTGTATTACAATCGATTAATTAATAAATCGTTAATAGAACTCAATAATTTTACATACAAAGTAATTTACACACCTTTGTGTAACTTGTTCGTAATCCGTAGACTTCAAAAGCTCCTTTTATTAATTTCAAAATTCAAACTGTGATTGTTAAAAAGAGTAGGTGCAAAAGTAGGGCATCCTCTGAGTTAAATCTTAATTGTAGTGTCTGCTCAAACAATAAAGCCTTCCGAGAATAAATTTAAGTTAATGAATGGAAATTATTTCAGACATGACAGATAAAAAATAGAATATGAAAGTAAAAGTGATGTAATAAATTTAGTCAATAAAGTTAACCTTATAATCGATTAATTAATTATTTAATCATTAATAGAACTTAATACTTTACATACAAAGTAGTTTACACACCTTTGAGTAACTTTGTTTGTAACTTGAAGACTTCAAAAGCTCCTTTTATTAAATTCAAACTCCAAAAAAATCGATTGTTAAAAAGAGCAGGTGCGAAAGTAGGGCATCATCTGAGTTATACTTTAATTGTAGTGCTTGCAAAAAAATAAAGCCTTTCGAGAATAAATTTAAGTTAATGAGTGGGAGTTATTTCAGTGATAACAATCGTGAAAGTAAAAGTGATTTAATACTTAAGTAGACAAAGCTAACTTTATTATAATCGATTAATTAATTAATCATTACTAGAACTCAATAATTTTACATACAAAGTAATTTACACGCCTTTGTGTAAATTTTGTTATTCTGTAGACTTTAAAAGTTCCTTTATTAAATTCAAAATTCAATTGCAATCGTTAAAAAAGCAGGTGCAAAAGTAGGACACCCTCTGAGTTTAATTTAAAACCACCTGCCTCAAGACTCAAAGGAAGCGACTCATTGTTTAAAGTTGAGGAATAAATCAAGTTGACTTTTAAATTTCTGACATCACAGAACGCGTTTTATAGCTTCCTCTGAATAATGGCAGCGTTATTTACAGGATCCCATTTATTTAAGAAACACCTCCCTCCTGTATCCCCCGGTTCTGGAATATCCGTCTTCAACGATAAAAAGACGGCAGTAGAAACTATTATGCAAACATTCCAACAGCCGCAGAAGACCAGAGTAATAATGGGAAGGGACGAGCGTGGAAGGAAAGAAAAACCGAAGTTTTTCTTTCGGCGTTTTCCATATGTTGTGGGAACCTTCGGATTAACCGGAGAATTCACTCATACAGTAAGGGTTGTTACGAAACAGGTTGGTCATGAATGGATTATCAAGACTGCGTATCCCGACCACGATTAATTATATCATACGGTCGTCATTTTACCCCACCCGCCCTCTTAAGGGCGACCAATTAATACTTGAGAGATGCTGTTGCATTAAGAACTAGCACGCTCTTAAGTGTTAACTGATCGTCCCTTGCAGTGGCCATGTCTATACTACTCAAGATATGTGAACCGGTAAGTGGTCATAAATATATGAACCCATGTTCTATACTATTTCATTACACATTAATAGATGTTATTCGCAGACAAAACTATTTTAGGAAACTATGATAGAACTGATCAGTAATCGATAATTGATCATTTACTATAACAGGTAACAGCTTAGCTAAACCTAAATAAAGTTGCTTACCCCAGATTCAGCATGTTTCAAAACGTCTATTCCCAATTTTTCATTTTCAAATACAAACTAAATTTTGCAATAACAAACTGATCAGAAATCCATAACTGATCAATGATAGCATGATCACAGCAGGGAATAAGCTAAGCAAAGTTACTTTGATTAGACTCAGCAAGTTGAATAACATTTATACTGAAAATTTCAAGTTCGCAACTTTATTACAAAGTTGTGATCACAAATTGATCAGCAATCGATAACTGATCAATAATAGATCAGATAACAACTTAGGTAAATCTATTAAAGTTGCTTTAACCAGATTCAGCAAGTTTTAAAACCTCTATTCCCAATTTTTCATACTCAAAATACAAACTATAGTTTGCAATAACAAACTGATCAGATATCGATAATTGATCAATCATAGCATGATCACAACACGGCATAAGATAAGCAAAGTCATTTAAACTAGATTCAGCAAGTTGAAAAACACTTGTCAAAATTTTCAATTTCGAAAGTTTGTGATCACGAACTGATCAGTAATCGATAATTGATCAATAATATATAAGATAACATCTTAGTTAAACCAAAATAAAGTTGCTTTAACCAGATACAGCATGTTTGAAACCTCTATCTACAATTTTTCATACTCAAAATACAAGATAAAGTTTGCAATAACAAACTGATCAGAAATCAATAATTGGTCAATCACAAACATGATCACAAACAAGCATAAGCCAGGTAAAGTTATTTGCATTAGATTCAGCAGGTTGAATAACATTTATACTGAAATTTTCAAGTTCGAAACGTTATTTGAAAGTTTGCAATAACAAACTGATCAGAAATCGATAACTGATCAATCATACCATGATCACAAACAAGCATAAGCTAGGTACAGTTATTTGCATTAGATTCAGCAAGTTGAATAACACTTATTCTGAAATTTTCAAGTTCGAAACGTTATTTGAAAGTTGTGATCATAAACTGATCAGAAATCGATAATTGATCAATAATATATAAGATAAAATCTTAGGTAAACCTAAATAAAGTTGCTTTAACCAGATTCAGCATGTTTGAAACCTCTATCTACAATTTTTCATGTTCAAAATACAAGATAAAGTTTGCAATAACAAACTGATCAGAAATCAATAATTGATCAATCACAAACATGATCACAAACAAGCATAAGCTAGGTACAGTTATTTGCATTAGATTCAGCAGGTTGAATAACATTTATACTGAAATTTTCAAGTTCGAAACGTTATTTGAAAGTTTGCAATAACAAACTGATCAGAAATCGATAACTGATCAATCATACCATGATCACAACATGGAACAAGCTGAGCAAAGTTATTTTAGCTAGATTCGGCAAGTTGAAAAACTTTTGTCCAAATTTTCAATTTCGAAAGTTTAATTTCAATGTTGTGATCACGAACTGATCAGTAATCGATAATTGATCAATAATATATAAGATAACATCTTAGCTAAACCTAAATAAAGTTGCTTTAACCAGATTCAGCATGTTTGAAACCTCTATCTACAATTTTTCATACTCAAAATACAAACTAAAGTTTGCAATAACAAACTGATCAGAAATCAATAATTGATCAATCACAAACATGATCACAAACAAGCATAAGCTAGGTAAAGTTATTTGCATTAGATTCAGCAGGTTGAATAACATTTATACTGAAATTTTCAAGTTCGAAACTTTATTTGAAAGTTTGCAATAACAAACTGATCACAAATCGATAACTGATCAATCATACCATGATCACAACATGGAACAAGCTGAGCAAAGTTATTTTAGCTAGATTCGGCAAGTTGAAAAACATTTATGCAAAAGTTTTCAAGTTTAAAACTCATTTCAAAATTGTGATCATCGCAAAAAAAATTGTCGATGAATAATTTATTTTATTACAGCTTTGCTAATTATGAATAATTTGCTTTGACAAGATTTAGCGTTTTTGAAAACCTTTATGACTTTTATAATTTCAGATTTGAATTAAAAGCATAAGCTAAGTAAACTTATCTACATGTGATTCAACAAGTCGAAAAACATACAGAAATTTTCAAGTTTAAATCTCACTTCAAAGTTATGATCTTCAGAAATCAAAAATTGATCAATAACTTATCTGATTACAGCTTTGATAAATAAATTTGCTTTGACAAAATTTAGCATGTTTGAAAACCTACCCCCCCCCCCTTTCCAATTACAGATTTTTACCCCAAAGCTTGTTATTTCAGACGGATCAGAAATCATTAGTTGATCGATCACTACTCTGATCAGAACTAAGCTAAAGCATAAGTCACTATAATTGTACATATTTAGCAAGTAGAAAAACGTTTATACTAAAATTGGCAAGTTCGAATCTTTGTTTGAATATTGTGATTAAAAACGAATCAGATATTGACAATTCATAACTATTTTTGTGACCACAACTAAACGAACACTATGACTAGAGTTATTTGTATTAGATTTGGTAAGGTGAAAAAGATTTATGCTGAAACTTTGAAGTTCGACATGTTATTTTAAAGTAGTGATCACGAAATGATCATAAACGACAAACAAACATGCAGCTTCAATTAAGCTAAATAATTTAAATAAGGAATAAATATCACCGTCTTCGTCCACTAGTTTTTCAGCCATTATATACTTTAAGTTTTAGAAACAAATACGAATCAGCTTATTGCACAAAATCATTTTAGTTTCTTTTTACTAAGTACCCTAAATTGGACAACTTTTAAACTAGATCATTATATCAACAAAGAAAATCCACAATTGTACCCTTGGGTAATCCCTCCAAGCTTTGTGACTGATCGAGCACAGGGCTGAACAGTAGCAATTGGAATAGCCAAAACCATCTTTTCAAAAACAACATGACACCACTGAACCAATGAAACTGATGAATCTTCAACAAAAGTCAAGCATCAAAATAGTAAACTAACAACAAACTTAGCAAATTTTACTTTTTAAATAACGTTGTTAATCTAACAATTGTGATGATAAAAGCCGCATTCAACTTGCAGTGATTCGTTCAACTTAGAAGTACACATACAACCCAAACTGAAAAGTCAATATATTATACAAAGTCATCTCTGATCTTGTTCTGTTTATTGTATTTATATCTAAACGAAATAACCATACATTTGCTTGACTCAATTAGAATAATTAGAATCACAACAGAAGGAGTCTGCAACATCCCAGCATTGTAGCAGCTAGTGTCAAGCGCACTACAGATCTTAAACACCGCTTTTATAGTATTTATTAATTGCCCCAACCAAACCTTGTTCTTAATCTTAATATAAAACTAACCTGTCAATACGAATCAAATCAGCAAATTTTCCTTATCTCTGTCTGATACAAAACCGCAATCACAAATAGAGCTATTAAATTCAAAGTCACACACAATACTAGCAGTATAGTTGTACTTTCTATGAAAAGTTGGAAGTCTAATAAAATAGCGCAAAAACTAAATTTTCAGTTGGTTTCTGTTGCTGGTTAAAACAGTATGAGTTTCGTAAACTGATAACCCTGATGTCTACGCTTTTGTTTTTAATTTAGCACACCTAATTTAGCGTTGAAGTGATTTAACATGATTTTATTGTGAATGTTTGAACTTGGTTTCAGGTAAATTTCTCCAATGACAAAAAACAAGTTTACTACAATCAAGAGATTATAGTTTACAGTAAAATGCGATTTATTCCACAGACAACTCTTGTCGAAAAACAGAGACATCAGCCAAAATTTGAATACAGGGGAATTATAACTCTGCGCAGAACTAAAGCAAACCTAGCAAAATAGCCGTTTCATTTTCATTACACATTCTAGTCATGGGCGATTACAGTAACTTTAATAACACAAAATCATTTCAAATTCTTCGACCCCAAACCATAAAAGAGATTTTACAAAATTAAAGTCTGAGTTATAGTTTTGTCAAGACAAGCTTTGTCGTTGATTTAGGATGATAAATAACGGCGAAAATTAATATGCATTTCTAAACCTAAAGTCCGCCTTGTTCTGGTAAACAAGGATAACTTTAAATAAGTCTGCCATGGCCTCCGCCAGATGTCACAGTACTTCGCTTGTCTGGGAGAGGAAAAGTAAGCTCAAATTCTACACGCCTAATACCCTAAATAAACAGTTTTCCCATCGGAATGAAAGATTTTTAAACTTAAGCATTTAACCTTAGCTTAGGCGTCAGCTCTGATTGCAGTCATGGGCCACTTATAACAAGAAGCTTAGGTTGTAGAGGAGAACTAAGCTCATATTTGAATTCTACATGCCCAAAAACCCTATAGGTGAACTTTTCCCGATGAAAATGGGCTAATTTTATTTTTAGGCTAGGGTCGGCCATGGTTCCGGTAACGTACGGGTTGCAGCTTAGGTTGCAGAGGAAAACTAAGCTCGTATTTGAATTCTACATTGTCGAAAACCCCTAGATAAGTTTTTCCCGTCGAAAATTGGGAACTTTTAATTTTCAGCAGGGGTCAGCAATGGTTCCGGTCGAGGGCAAAGCACAGGTTGGAGCTTAGGTTGTAGAGGAGAACTAAGCTCATATTTGAATTCTAGATGGTCGAAAACCCTCTAGATAAACTTTTCCCGTTAAGAATAAACAATTTTCAAATTTAAGCTTGGGTCAGCCATGGTTCCGGTCACCCAGAAGCTATAGCTGAGCCTCCTCCTCCAGAGCCGCTTGAGCCGCCGAGCCGCTCAATCCACCGCCAGAGCCTCCCGGCCTCCGGCCCTCCCGGCCTCCCGGCCTCTTTACACCACCACCCCCTCCAGAGCCTCCCGGCCTCTTTACACCACCACCCCCTCCAAGCAATACCTCTGGTGCTCACCTATTACTACTGTAGCAGCTTTATCAGAGGTTTTGACAGAAAAATATACTTTTAATCAGCTTGCTATAGCACGTGACCAAAAAGAGGAAACATCTTGAGTTGCTTAACAGTAGTTGGAGATTTTTCTTTTAATTGTTTCAGCCCCTTTATCTTTATTATGAGATTGACACCTTTAGTGCTTACTAAATATGCAAGGAACGAAACCTTGGTCAACTTCTTTGTTAACCTGTAGCGCTTGTACCAGTACTGGTGGACAAAAAAGAAACTAAAGACAAGACCAAGACGGGAGGCGTCAGGCACCCTTGCACCCACGAGGACCTAGGCGAGAGAAGGGAAGAGGAAGGTTCAGCTTTTCACTCACCATTGAAAGTAAAGAATTGGCCCGGCCGGGGTTCAAACGACGGCCCTTTTGATCCCGGGACAGACGTGGCAACCACCAAACCACAGAGACATCAGCTAAACTCCCATATCAGGTTTTTCAATCTTTTCTATGCCTGCTTCCCTTACAAGCCAGCTTTAATTCCTATAGCTGGAGTCGCTTCCAATTAGTCAACTATGAATTTGTTCATCTCCACTTATTCAACTGTTTTCATTGTCACCAATAGTTGGTCCACTCTTTTTCATGTCGTCAATCACGTTAATCAGTTTCTCTTAGTCGGAACCTGATTTAAAATTGAATTACAGGTTTCAAACAGAACTAATATTTAATTGTTCGACCATATGCAATAGTGGGCCTGTACTAGAAATCACCAACTGGCAGTACAATATGTTTAATTTTTAAAATGAATGCAGAAATGAAAAAGTAATCAAAATTTTAAGTCAAGTCTAGATTACTAATACTGTATGCGTATAGTTGAGTATCTGAGGGTAACTCTGATTGTGGGGGTTAGAGTAGACTGCAGTAATGGAGACTTGCCTAGTTGAGGACAAACGGTCCCAAATGTAAACATCACCATTTTGAAAAAAATCAAGTTTTTACACTATTGCATGAGAACAATTCGCAGGCTGTCAGAATGCTCCGTTTAATTTTGTCCTGTGAAAATAATACAGTACAGAAATGATCAAATAGAATACAATGCAAATACCAGCCCTTGCGTTAACAGCTTGAAATAAATTGGTCCATTTTTGAAATAGAGCCGTACCGAGGAGACATCAAAGGGTAATTGCTTTTACAAACACATCAAAATCAGGCATATTTTTCACTTAATAACACGAAATCTGTAAGCATCGCTGGAAAACTCTGCAGGCAAATTAGGGCTATGAAATTAGCTTTGCAGAGAAAGTGACTAAACAGGCATTGTTTATTTGCAGACTTACGCTAAAGTCGATGTATGAAACAGGGCTGAATTAAAGTTTTATTCCAAGAGCATTTTAAGAAATGCCATTCTGTTTAAACTTTTTGAGTTAACCGTTTAAAGAAGCAAGATTTTATGTCATTCTAGTGCCACCTACAACACAGCCTTCAACCGTCCAGGATTCTACAGTGCCTAGAACAACATCATCTGCTCAGGCTACCACCACAACTGAAACAACGGTTGAACCTACAACCACAGCGGAAGCCACTGTTCAGGATCCTACCACAACTGAAACAACTACTGAAAAGTCCACGAACCAAACCACTGTCCAAGAAACCACTGCTTCTGAAACACCAACTGAACCTACAACCACAACAGAAGCCACTGTTCAGGGCTCTACCACAACTGAAACTACTACTGAGGAGTCCACGACTCCAACGATTGTCCAGGAGACTACTGCTTCTGAAACGTCGACTGAACCTTCAACCACAGCAGAAGCCACTGTTCAGGGCTCTACCACAACTGAAACTACTACTGAGGAGTCCACGACTCCAACGACTGTCCAGGAGACTACTGCTTCTGAACCACAGTCTGAACCTTCAACCACAGCAGAAGCAACTGCTCAGGAGTCCACGACTCCATCGACTGTCCAGGAGACTACTGCTTCTGAAACGTCGACTGAACCTTCAACCACAGCAGAAGTCACTGTTCAGGGCTCTACCACAACTGAAACTACTACTGAGGAGTCCACGACTCCAACGACTGTCCAGGAGACTACTGCTTCTGAAACGTCGACTGAACCTTCAACCACAGCAGAAGCCACTGTTCAGGGCTCTACCACAACTGAAACTACTACTGAGGAGTCCACGACTCCAACGACTGTCCAGGAGACTACTGCTTCTGAACCACAGTCTGAACCTTCAACCACAGCAGAAGCCACTGTTCAGGGCTCTACCACAACTGAAACTACTACTGAGGAGTCCACGACTCAAACCACTGTCCAGGAGACTACTGCTTCTGAACCACAGTCTGAACCTTCAACCACAGCAGAAGTCACTGTTCAGGGCTCTACCACAACTGAAACTACTACTGAGGAGTCCACGACTCCAACGACTGTCCAGGAGACTACTGCTTCTGAAACGTCGACTGAACCTTCAACCACAGCAGAAGCCACTGTTCCTGACTCTACCACAACTGAAACTACTTCTGAGGAGTCCACGACTCCATCGACTGTCCAGGAGACTACTGCTTCTGAACCGTCGACTGAACCTTCAACCACAGCAGAAGCCACTGTTCAGGGCTCTACCACAACTGAAACTACTACTGAGGAGTCCACGACTCCAACGACTGTCCAGGAGACTACTGCTTCTGAAACGTCGACTGAACCTTCAACCACAGCAGAAGCCACTGTTCCGGACTCTACCACAACTGAAACTACTTCTGAGGAGTCCACGACTCCATCGACTGTCCAGGAGACTACTGCTTCTGAAACGTCGACTGAACCTTCAACCACAGCAGAAGCCACTGTTCAGGGCTCTACCACAACTGAAACTACTACTGAGGAGTCCACGACTCAAACCACTGTCCAGGAGACTACTGCTTCTGAACCACAGTCTGAACCTTATACCACAGCAGAAGTCACTGTTCAGGGCTCTACCACAACTGAAACTACTACTGAGGAGTCCACGACTCCAACGACTGTCCAGGAGACTACTGCTTCTGAAACGTCGACTGAACCTTCAACCACAGCAGAAGCCACTGTTCAGGGCTCTACCACAACTGAAACTACTACTGAGGAGTCCACGACTCCAACGACTGTCCAGGAGACTACTGCTTCTGAAAAACAGTCTGAACCTTCAACCACAGCAGAAGCAACTGCTCAGGAGTCCACGACTCCATCGACTGTCCAGGAGACTACTGCTTCTGAAACGTCGACTGAACCTTCAACCACAGCAGAAGTCACTGTTCAGGGCTCTACCACAACTGAAACTACTACTGAGGAGTCCACGACTCCAACGACTGTCCAGGAGACTACTGCTTCTGAAACGTCGACTGAACCTTCAACCACAGCAGAAGCCACTGTTCAGGGCTCTACCACAACTGAAACTACTACTGAGGAGTCCACGACTCCAACGTCTGTCCAGGAGAATACTGCTTCTGAAACGTCGACTGAACCTTCAACCACAGCAGAAGCCACTGTTCAGGGCTCTACCACAACTGAAACTACTACTGAGGAGTCCACGACTCCATCGACTGTCCAGGAGACTACTGCTTCTGAAACGTCGACTGAACCTTCAACCACAGCAGAAGCCACTGTTCAGGGCTCTACCACAACTGAAACTACTACTGAGGAGTCCACGACTCAAACCACTGTCCAGGAGACTACTGCTTCTGAACCACAGTCTGAACCTTCAACCACAGCAGAAGTCACTGTTCAGGGCTCTACCACAACTGAAACTACTACTGAGGAGTCCACGACTCCAACGACTGTCCAGGAGACTACTGCTTCTGAAAAAAAGTCTGAACCTTCAACCACAGCAGAAGCAACTGCTCAGGAGTCCGCGACTCCATCGACTGTCCAGGAGACTACTGCTTCTGAAACGTCGACTGAACCTTCAACCACAGCAGAAGTCACTGTTCAGGGCTCTACCACAACTGAAACTACTACTGAGGAGTCCACGACTCCAACGCCTGTCCAGGAGAATACTGCTTCTGAACCACAGTCTGAACCTTCAACCACAGCAGAGGCCACTGTTCAGAGCTCTACCACAACTGAAACTACTACTGAGGAGTCCACGACTCAAACAACTGTCCCGGAGACTACTACTTCTGGAACACCGTCTGAACCTACAACGATCACTGCCCTGCCTTCGAGTTCTGATGCTACCAATAATATCACTGCAAACATTCTGAAACATTTAAAAGAATACATGGTCACTCCATGTGGAAAAGTGGTGAGTAGAATGGTTTCTGCTTGCAATTGCTAGGGAATGTTGCTTTCGTTTTTTGTATGTTGTGCTGATGTTGTCTTTCAGGATCGCGGTGATTTTTAAGTATTAATTCAATTTACGAAGAAGCCATTTGCTAGTTAGCTGTTGATTCCTTTTGGACATGTATTTGGGCTTCAGCTCAAATCAAAATGAAATTTTAAGAAAGTTTAGAAACTAAGTTGCTCCAGCGTTAACACTCTAACACAACTGAAAAATTTGACTTTTTAGTTCAGTCCATGTTTGAAAGTTTGTGGTAGTGTGGGAGCAGCTGTGTAGCTATGGCCTATGACTATATGCATCCGAACAGTGTCGCTGAGTTCTACACTTTTGCTTTCGAAAGCATCTTTCTAGCTTTCACCTATCATGAGATTTTTTATTTTGAAAATTGTCTGAGATATGATACACTTAATTGCGATTTGCTATCACAAAAATTGTAGATTTAGCAAAAATTAGACAATAATTATTTCCATCGACTGTGGAGCATTTAGTATGCAAACTAGAGGGTTGCCACTTTTGAAATGTTTTCTGCTCAAAAATACCTCGGGACCGTTTGTAGCTGCCCCGATTGCTATTTAAGGCTAAACGAAGTTTATTTAAAGTCGACGAAGTTGGGAAAAGTAGGCTAAATTCTGGTGGCGTACACTTATAACCAATAAGAGTCCTCAGTTATTTGAGGTATTGAGTGATATAACCGATGTCCGCCGAAAAATACTTCATCCTGCAAAACATTAGAAATACACACGCTTCCTAAGCTTTGTTTTATTTTGTTACACTACTAAAGCTATGTGGATATTATCTTTAACTAGACACAGACACAACTATTTCAACAGACTCAAATCAAGCGCATAGAATCCGAAAATGTAATCGTCATAACATACGCCAATATTGGACTGTGGTGAAAGAGTAAAGTATAATAGAGTAGAATATGTAAAGTATAATATGGGAAGCTTCGCGTATGCTAATGTTGTGGAATCACTTTGTTTGATTTAAACCTTTGGCTTCATTTCTTCCTGGTCTATTGCTTTGAGACCAATCACGGAATTTTAAATTCAAAAAATACAGAAAATTCTTTTTCCGGCACTATGCGCTTAGCAGAGAATCTGTACCAGTCTGTTTGGTTTCAGTGGAAAGACGACGCCGAATCAACATTTTTGTATTGACCTTTTTTGCAATTATTGCGCCAGTATACTCCATATAGGGCTTCAGGGTCAGAAGTGGCCGTTTTGAGAGTTCAGATTATGAGGACAATATTGGTACAATTATGCTGAGTGAATTGACCTGAGTGATTAAAATAAAAGATTTAGTTTATGGCGAAAGCTGTCTTTTCTGGGTCAATAAAAAGATACTGATCCCAGAATCACAATTAAAAATTCAGTAAATTTTCGATTTTCGAAACTACGCGCAGAGGTGAGAATATGTCCCCACAAAGATTGGCTGATTTGGGTTTCATCTGAAACTGCGCGTCGAGGTTATAGAAGGACATAGTTTGGCCCGAATAACAGAATCTTCACCCATCTTAGGGAATTCTAGCAAGTTAACACTTTTTTCACTTGAAATTTAACACAGCAAATACACATAAATAAATTTTGTTTTAAAGTACAATGTCGGCGTTTCGATGATCACAGCGCATAATCAGTCATAAATACAGAAATACAACCTCTTCAAAGTGCTGGTTTTCTTTCGGATATTTTGGACTCTTGCGGCTTGAATCCGGTACGTAGACAGCTAAAACTTACTAAATAACCTATTTTCGTGCTCTTTAACATTCTGGGACCAGTCCCACGTTTTCAGGTGAAAAGATAGTAGTATGTAATTGATACATCAGATTTGTTGTAATGATTACAAAGAGCATACCAAAATGAATATTTTTGTTTCTACAACCTCTGAGCTATTTCAGTGGTTATATCAGCATAAGCAAAAAAACTAGTTTGTGGGTCGAAAATGGCCATTTTCAAGGACATTAGTTTTTTCAAAATTCCTGCCAGATCTTGCGGATGATTAATGCCTATTAGCTGGAGCTTGTTGCTATACTGTAAAGATTTGACTGAAAAACCATTTTGGCAAAACTGAAATTATTTTGTTTTGAACAATGATTTCTTAAAAACTACTCAGAGTTTTGTGATTTTTGGCAGGATGAAAAATGGCACTATTGCCGAGTGGTGACATTTTCAACGTTTGGTATGAGCTAAACGTCTCCAGTTGCGAAAAAGCTCAATGCGAAATTTCGTCTTAGCGCACATTTGGCGGAATTTCTGGAGCATTAAGACTTGTTGAGCCACCAAAAAATATCCCATACGTCCTACCAAGAGTACATAATACATAAGAGTATGACAGCTGGCATGCTCTATGTATTATGAGCTCGCTACATCCGATGCGCGCTATCGGCTGACCCCCCCCCATAAATCAGACCCCCCTCACCCCGCCCCTATACATGTACGGCGTCCAAACGGGGGGTCGGGCTCGTGCTTGTATATTTTGTACACAGATGTGTAAATTATACGAGCTTAAACCCCATACACAAATTGGGGCCCCGTCAAGTTTAACATGTAAGTATACTAACATAGACCCCGACCCCCCGTTTGGACGCCGTACATGTATAGGGGCGGGGTCAAGGGGGGTCTGATTTATGGGGGGGGGGGGGGTTAGCCGATAGCGTGCAGAGGATGTAGCGAGCTCATAATACATAGCGTATGACGCTTGTCATACTCTTATGTATTATGTACTCTTGGTCCTACTTATCATGGCACAAAAAGAATTTTTGGTTGATTCTAGTGTTCTGTCTGAGAAATCGCTGTTAAAAAAATTTTGATCTATACTTAGCCGTTATGTCAGAAAATTGGGTCTTTTCCAGATTACCCCCCCCCCACCACTCACAGTTCTTAAAACTCTACCAAATAAGCTGAAATTTGCTGTGGGTATGTTTTCGACCACGCAGAGTTCAAATATTGCAAAATTTTTCGATTTCGCGAAAAAAGATTTTTTTCGATTTAAAGGGGGGACCAAGGGTAACCGAAAAATTTTTTGTCTTCGATAGTGCTGAAAAGTTGTATATAGGGGTTTTCTGGGTCGCAGAAAACGAATCTGAAGTCCGTTTTTTGATTCAGCTTTTCGTTAGCTTTATATAAGCTAAAGTTGTAAGCTTAAGTTGTAAGCTTATGCTGAGCTAACGAAAAACTGAATCGAAAAACGGACTTCAGATTCGAGTTCTGCGACCCAGAAAACCCCTGTATACAACTTTTCAGCAAAATTGAAGACAAAAAATTTTTCGGTTACCCTTGGTCCCCCCTTAGAAATCGAAAAATCGAATTTCGCGAAATCGAAAAATTTTGCGATATTTGAACTCAGCGTGGTCGAAAACATACCCCCACCAAATTTTAGCTCATTTGGTCGAGTTTTAAGAACTTTGAGTGGTGGGGGGGATAATCTGGAAAAACCCAGAAAATTTACGGTATTTTTTGCTAATTTTGTTCGTTTCGTGTCAGAAAAGTTATGGTATTTTTTGCTAATTTTGCTCGTTTCGTAAACTCATGTTAGTGTCCTGATTTTATCTTTAAAACTATGTCTAAAGCTCTTTCCAACTCCCAAAATTGCGACAGGTGCAGCGTTTTAAAAATCACCACAAACACTGCACAAAAGGATAGTACCACCTTAAGAGCCTGCATGTAACAAAACTAAAAGTAACAAAACTGTTGTTCTTAGTTAATTTGCGGAATAGGTATTCACACAAGCGAGATATAGTGTAAATAATATTTTCTTACGTATATATATATCTTTACTGCTAGTTTTCCTTACCTCTTCATTTGAAGAAGACTGTGCGACTATTATGTTGCCCTGATGTCCACGTTCGGTGCCTCCTTGTGTAGAAATTACGCTCGTTGCAGTAATTAAATGATTAAACAGACTGAAGGTTGAAGGTCCGTGAGTGTGCGCATGTCCGAATAATCCAAGTCCGTTTATTCTAACCTACTGCAAAAGTCGACGGCAATCCAAGACGGTACCGCGAGTTTACTTTTATAACAAAGTTGTAAAATTAACAACAAACCGAATTTTCACATCCAGAAAAGAAGGGAAGTTCAAAGCAAATAGCTCGCCCAAATAAGAAAAATCTAAACAATAGCATAAATCGGGGCCAAAACAGAGAAAAACCGAAGTCCAAACAAACCCCAAACTGGACGGGTGATTCCAATCGAGGTAGAGAGACGAGAGAGAAAAAGAGACACCCGACGTCCCAGTAAGCGCGTAATCATCAGACTGACTTCTTTTGAACGCTTAGACTAGAATTTGAGAATTAGCTAAGGAACCGAGGTTCCTACACGAGAGTACAATTTACATTTACTGTTCGTAAAGATAGCGCTACATTTTGAATGAATTTAGATGAAAATCAAGAGGAATAACCCTCACATTTGCTTACATGTATTAAGAAGCCTCCAGTCGAGTTTTCCTAGCATACCAAAACTAGGAATGTGTGGAATGTTCCTCGCAACAACCACTATGAGATATTTAATTCGATGCATACGGAATCTGAAATGGAAATATACTTTTGATTCACCAAGACCTGTCTATTGAAATGTTCCATAAAAACATGCATAAAAACGTGTAAGGTTTACGGATGTCGTACACGTGGATTCACTTTAGTAGAAGATAAAGTCCGCACCTTTGCAACCTAGGATTTGCATATTTTTGACTTTCTCATTTTAGCAAAGAAAAAATGTCTTGGTAAATGGAGCAGAGGCAAATGTGTTGGTGGCAGCGCTGTATCATCTTGGCGAGATAACGGTTGGAGCCGACGGCACTCCTTTGCTTGACGTACCGAGTCTCGGTAAAGCAGCTGCAAGGCGACAGCTCTCCAAAGCAATTGCGTTGGCTGAGGAGAATATGGACTTATTAAAAGCGTTCATAACAGACGGTCGACCGGATGGACAATTTCCCATCCCGGATAAGCAGTGCAAAAAACTAAAGATTAAGGTAACCAATGAAATATTTGCTGGTCAAAGTATGAATTATAAGTAAATTTCAAACAGTAAGGAAGACTTTATCGCAGCTCCCCTCAATTCAAAATTAACGTAACTACTGTTCACCAACTGGAAGCGTCGGTTCTGCTGTACTTGGCTACTGGTTTAATAGAACAGTGTCTAGATTCGTCAATGTTTGTCAGGAAATTTGACGCGAAAATTGACAACCTTTTAATGATAAAATGTTTACACGCTGACCTCAACTTGAGGTAAAATGTCTCAACGCGAGTCCGACTTACGACTTTAATTTTAAAAACTCTTTAAAATATATACCTTTTGGACAATAAAATATGAAATAATCAGCGACATCGCAGAAAGACCACTAAGTAACCCAAAAAGTGGGCGCCTCCTTGAGCTGTTACTGAATTCAATTCTAATTCACTGGTCGCGATTACTACACCCACAGCCACAGCTTACCATCAGCCGGGCAAGCTTACTCTCCTTAGGCACTGACATTCCCACTGATTAGCAAAAAATGTGGCTTCATACCAGTTGGACATCGATTTCAAACAAAACTGTGGTTTAACCAAAGCAACAAGTTTACTTAGACTGACACTAGATGCACTAAAACCTTTCTGTTCTGTTCCTTTCTGTTCACGGGTAATTATCAGTAATATAGGCTTAAATGTCATGTAAGCCTAAATAGGCTCTGTCCATATGGCGGGAGGTGAGGTACACTATTAGGCATAAATTTTGACACAATTTCAATAATTGCAATCGCAATTGCAATCATTATGGAGGGGATCACCAGAAAGCAACTGAAATTTTGAAGCAGACATTTACTCGTTGAGCTAGCCAACCATTTCAACCAGTTTGTTGGTAGCAGAAGAGATTAATTTCTTTTGGTATCAATAAAACTGGCTGAATTTCCTTATCAACTGGCCCTTTAAGGGGGGGCTACTTGGGTCAAAAATTCGACCCTCTCCGATTTCGCTCACATTGTTCCGATTGATACTCCTTAGGGTACTACACAAACCACTGAAATTTGAGGGGATTTCGTCCAGGAACAAAAAGTTACAGTCATTCAAAATTTCCAATTCCTATTGAAAATGGCCCAAAATCGGAACTTTAAAGTTTTCGCTTCTAGCAGCGATAACTTACACAAATCAAAACCGTTCGAAACATTCTATAGCTCATTTTGTAGCTAAATTCAATATCTAAAACTTGTCTAAGAGCTTTTTTCAAATTTTGGTTTCTAACTGTTTGTGGCAATCGTTTCTGTGAGAGAGCCCCCAAAACACTAAAATTGAAAAATTACGAAGATACGGTTTTCGACCGATAACTTGAAACTGCTACAAAATGGACATTTGTGCCAGGAAGAAAAGTTGTTTAGAATTGAAAAAGCTATCGATTGATGTAGATATTGTGCATATTTGTAAATTTCAAAAATTTTGAAAATGTCACATTTTGACTTATTTTTGTGGCTCTCTCACAGAAACGATTACTATAACAGTTAGAAACCGAAATTTGAAAAAAATCTCTTCGACAAGTTTTAGATATTGTATTTAGCTACAAAATTAGCTATAGTAGGTTTCGAACGGTTTTGATTTGAGTAAGTTATCGTTGCCATAAGCGAAAAATCTAAAGTTCCGATTTTGGGCCATTTTCAATAGGAATTGGAAATTTTGAATGACTGTAACTTTTTTGTTCCTTCACGAAATCACCTCAAATTTCAATGGTTTGTGTAAGACCTAGGGAATATCAATGGGCACAATTTTAGCGAAATCGGAGATGGTCGAATTTTTGACCCAAGTAGCCCCCCTTAAGCATCAGCCAGGAGAGCATGAAGTTTAATTCCCTGCTGCCTAATCTACGCCGAATGGGTTGCCTACAACTATGTCCAGACGCGATAACCGAAGTTGGCCAAAACGGGCAATATATTTTAACACATTGTATTATACTTATTATTCAGACACTGCCAAAAGAGATAATGTCTGACAATGAGATCAAGGCGAAAAACATAATTAAATCTGCGATGCATGGCGTTAAAATTTTGGTTGGGTCGATTGCATTATTTGCCAGATTTGCCGTCTATATTGTTGATAAGTAAGCCAGCGTTTAACGGTAACTAAACAATTATTACAATTAACTATATTGATACATATTAAGTACTTGCTTGGAGTCATACTTTGCTACTGCAAGTATTACAACCTGTTGTAGAATTACTTAATTACTGGGATTACATTTTGAGTTCGCAATGAGTTCTATACATCTGGCCATTGCAGACAGTTAGGTGCAGTAGTATGTTCAGCAAACTATCTATTGATGTCCTGTGGTTTGCCTATGTCAGTCTACAAATCAAATCAAACGAATAAAAAGCTTGGTGACTAGTCAACTTTATGAAACAGATTCACAAATGTTTTCCGTTTTCTAATTGTGCATCATTGACAGCACACTATGCGAACTTTCTCACTGGCAGTGTCCGCAGCTGCGAAAGGCTTAGTGAGAGCAACGTTACACGGATGACATTTTTTCGAGTATATATGTAACATAAAAAGTTTGTGACAAAGTTTTAATAACTGACTGATCCTACTGTAAAATATCAGCAACGAAGAAAGGTTGAAATCACTTATACAAATATGAACAGTTGAAAATTAATAGTACACGACACATTGTCTTGCTTGTCTTTTATTTTGCATAACCAGTGTGAATTTTAATACTAAATCATCCATATTGCTTGGATTCCAACTTGCCGCAAGGAATGTGTCACGATTCCGAACTAACAGAACACTTGAGGTACAAGTGACACTGAGGTTGCATAACAAGGTACAGATGGTGCTGTCGTTGCCATTATATGAATCGAATCTGAATTAAATGAACATTCAGCATTCTGTCATGGTGAATACTGTGAAGTTTGTATTGCTAACCATATCTGTATATTTTCTTTCAGGAAGGCAACCTTCGAAGGACTGATTCACTTCAACCACGACTTTGCATTTTTGCTCCTTGAATGTGCCCTAACTTTTGGAGACATGCACCCTTTTTTCGATCTGGGAAGTTTGCTGTTTTCTTACTAAAATTAGCAGTACTAGTACCGTGAAATCCTAAAATGGAGGCAGAATAATTACCAACTTTCTGTTAGAATATGTCTATGAAAGGGTTTGCACTTGCAGTGACAGTAATTTATCGTAAATACAGAGGGAACACGCCTAGTATCACTACTACGGTTGCTTAACATGGGTGTGAACATAGATGTTCTTGTCGTTCGGATATCATGGGCGGCCCTCCAGTAATTTAATCTATTCGTTTGAAATCTTTTCTTAAAGACTTCTTAGCAAGGGATTAAATTGGACTACAGTAGGCTCTAGCTAATCCAGATATCCATTTTTAACCTGCTGATAAGTTAAATTTAACGGTTTATTTAGCAGTTTAAGGGTTAAATTTAGATGGGTACCGACGAAGTGCAAAGATATACTCTGCATGGTATTTGTTATGTGGAGCTGGTCTTCCTCCACGGTTGCCGCCGTCACTCAAGATGACATGCCTGGTTAAAGGGCCACACGTTCAGGGACGAGCACCGGCACCCCAGACCCTGATATCAGAATTGTCAGACATTACTCTTGCTCTTACTCTTACTCACAAAAACATTTATGTAAATTCATTAAATTCACAAAAAGTGCTAAAGACATCCTTTCAGATAATAGGCTTACTGAAATGTTTAGAATCAGTGCATCTACAAGGCGTTCAGTCTCCAATATCTGCATACTGTGATTTTCACGAGCATGGCAATAGAAGCATGGCAAGTGTACCATGTCATAACAAACGTTATCAGTACGGACGGCTTTATATCGACCAGACTGATGATGATTTGCACTTGGGGTGGGTGTTGATAAGTGATGAATACCACTAAATTTTCAGTTTGTAAACTTCCACTGCATCTACGTAAATTTCAACTCTGAACTAACAAACAGAAATGATTCCGTAATAAAGCAGTGACTATTCTGCCATCCAGCATTGACCTGGTTAATTTCTAAGTTTTTCCTAAACATACTATATTTCTCAGGTTGCACTGAAACTGTCATTACTTTAGCAAACAGGAAGGTAGAGTGTATGCTTATAATGAAGTGGTGACTGCAAATAAATGACTGCTAGTAATACTTACACTGAAAAGTCATATACTGTCTACCATTCCTTTCGCATATTACGTATATGTCGTAGCAAGATAGTAATATCTTGCTAAGTGTTTGGCAAGATTAAATTACAGTACTAATTAAATTACAGTAAATCAAATTAAACTGGATTAAATATAGCAAGATTATACTATGTTGCCAAAATTGTTGGCAAGATGGTAATCTTACTAGAATTTGCAAGTTTCTGTATCAGTTTCAGTATGATAAGTGTTTTCAAGTTTGAAACAAAAGCGGTCATTAATATGCTCTGCTTTATGCAGTTCAATAAGTTCGATTCAAGGGAGAACCTTAGCAAAAATTAAAAACTAACCATTGTGCTCTGTGGCACTGCTGAAATGTAATATGTAATGGAAATGCTAAAGTCAGAAATTGCATAGGTGAATATATTTTAATATATTATTTCAAAGTTGACTGTGAAAAATACAAAAATTGATAACTATTTTACCGGCAAAACTAATGTCACAAAATTAGTTCAATCTGCACATACATAGTTTTCAGTCTATTTAAGAATTTCAGCATTGTTCAGTCTCATTTCAATAGTAAGTCATTTGTATAATCCGTGTCCTGTAATTATGCCTATTTAACTTCTGCCTACACTGTGACAAAACTCAAGACTACATATGCCTAAACTAACCCTCCAAAACTCAAGATTGTACTTATGCCTACATATTAGTCGGGAAAAAGTGAAAACTGTCCTTCTGCCTACAAATACCGTAATCCTGTCTGTTAGATATAAAATTATGTTCAATTGTCAACAATGCAATCAACAAGCCATGACTACGGCTACACTCCTTTTATATAACTCAATGCCCATGCTCACGATCGGAAACAACTAACACTAGGGGCCATAACTTGAAATTGTATCACAAAAGATCACGCTTGGACGTAAGAAAGTATTTTCTGTCTAATAGAATTGTACCTGTATGGAATTCATTGCCGAACTCCATAATTAACAGTGCTAATTCAGTCATTTTTAGACGTAGTTTGCAAACAGTTTCCTTGACCAAATATTTGAGAGGACGCACATTAGTAGCCAATTTTGGCTCTGTGTGATCCCGTGCTTTGCAATATATATGGTGATTGTCAACTTTATAACGGTCTGTTGCTGTTCAGTCATACTAACTCTTCTATCCATGTATTGCACTGGCAATTAAATTAAATTAAATTAAGGTCCGGCCCGGCTAATAATAACAACTAATCATTGTATTGGCCGTCATGAATTCAAATTTTTTTATTTTATTTTTTATTAAAAATTTTTGTTTTTTAATTTTTGCTCTACCCTACTTTACTCTACCCTGCCCATTTTTCAAAAGGCCCGTGGAGTTAATTTTAACACTGACGTTTTAAACTCTTTTAACTCTCTAGTTTTTAACCCAGCAGGGTTAAACAGAGTTAAAACACGTAGAGTTAGAATTAACTCCAAGGTTAAATGAAAAGCTTATTTTAACTCTACTTTACTCTACACTACTCATTCTTGAAAAGAACCTATGTCACCTTGATTCCTTGAGTTTTAATATTTAAATTTTCTTGTTACCTTGACAGAAATTTTTATTCTTTTGCTTGTAAACGGTCTAAGTATTACTGTAGACATTTGTAGGCAGAAGGACAGTTCTGACTAGTAAAGGTCAAATTGTAGGCACAAGTTAAATTTGTAGTTTTGATTGTAGGCAGAAGGGCAGTATGGAGTTTTGTTATCGCAAAGCGGTAACTTCAAACAGTAGGCAAAAGTTAAATAGGCATAAGTACAGTAAGCGTATAATCATGACGTATATAATATTTGTTACTTAGTTACATTCGCAATAATGCAAGTTCTATGCATTTTCTATTAGAAATGCTATTTCAGCAACAATACGGAGCACAATTGTCAGTTTTAATTTTTTGTGAAAGTCTTGCACCTTGCATTAAACTCAGGAGCAGCATATTGATGGCTTTCTTTGTTGCTAAGGAACGTCGTCCAAACTAAGACGGGAATTTCAACGGGACCCCGTTGAAAAAACCCCGCTGTGGACGGGATTTCTGACGGGGTTAGTTTTTGTGATGCTTAAATTTTTCCTGCCAGTTAGTACAAAGGTTTTCTTGCTTAGCCAAGTTTTTTCTGACTGTCTTACGTGTTGACTGCACAAGTAAGCATACGTGTGTCGCTTTGCAACTATGCCTTATTTGAAAGCTGCTACAAAAGAAGACGTTTTTTGGAAATAATAAAATCAAGAAATCCCGTCAGACAACGGGGTTAAAGTAGGATTTCAACGGGGTATTTTAACAAATTTTCCTGCGGGGTTTTAAACGGGACCCCGTTACCAATTTGGACGACGTTCCTAAATTGAAAACATATTTCAAACCGAAACTGGTAAGATGACTATCTTGCCAAATTCCAGTAAAAATACTATATTACCAATAATTTTGGCTATATTGCTAAAATTTTAGCAAGATGGCAAACTCTTAGCAAGGTTTTATACTATCTTGACAATTTTACTATCTTGCTACGACATATATTCTCTGATACTAGAGAATGGTACATTAAAAGATGTCTCACCTTGCCGCAGTCACTTTTAGGATATCAGACTTGAGCAGTTTTGAAAGAAACCTTTATTTTTTGACCGCAATCGCATCCACTGTAGGTAGTCCACAGTTTGCATGGTGGATGAGAATGCTTTTTGTACAATAATGATAATTGTAATTGTACAATAATGATGGACCGTGCTTATCAAGGACTTGAGGACTTCGGCTTATATATCCACTTGCTTACCTCTCCCATATATCCCTTATTGCATACAGTGTGGTAAATTGAAGTTAGCTATCACTAAGAGTTAAATCCTCCAAATGAAGACCAAAACCATGTTTCAGGTCTTACCTACAGCCTCTGTTTTACCCGTTAGTACCTTTAAAACATTGAAAATATGGGTGCAGCAAAACTCAAGGCTAGGTGAGAGCTAAGATTTAGATTTAAATATTTATATCTTCCGTTTAACGAAATTAAAAATAAACTGAAAATGAACTTCCGCTAAGTAAATTTAACTGAATTAACTTTGAACTGAACTTACATTATTTTCAGTTTTGCCACTTATCGTAAATTCTCCTTTACTCTTCATGCTGGACAAGATGGTGTCGCCGTTTTCGTAAGTGGACAAGATGTTCTTCTCTCGGGGATAGAGGCTGGGAAGCATCGAGTTGACTTACATTCGTACTTACCCGCTACATTAGAAAACCTGCTCTAACGGGTCTATCACGATAACTACAGAATCAAAAGTGGCGGAATTAATTACGCCGAACCGAACGGCGTGATTAATTAATCACGCCGAACCAAATGGTTTATTCAGTGTTGTCCTGTCTTGCCTTCATGGTTCTTGCTGAGGAGACCATACATTCCATTCCAGTTGCGACAGCTTCACTCAAGGTTTACTGTACTGTCGTGTTGGCGGTCACTACGTGTTTTTGCTCCTACAAAAACTTATAACTTGGGTTAACAGGCACAAACAACTTAGCTGTTCTTAGTGGTTGGTCCACTTCTTAGCACTATAAAGAGTACATTTATGATAAGAGTATGACAGCGTAACATTCTATACAGTGACGGCCAAACTGCTATGCGCGCTATCGGCGGACCCCTCCACGAATTGACCCCTCGAATGCCGCCCCTATATGGGAACGTGGTCCAAACGTGGTAGCTTACTGCTTTCTACAATTAATACCCCATTTGAGTGATTGACCCCAGTTTGTACCCACATATGGGCGGTTTGAGAGGGGGTCAATTCGTGGGGGGTCAGCCGAAAGCTCGCATAGCAGTTTGGGCCTTCACTGCATAGAGTGTTTGCTTGTCATACTCTTATCATTATGTACTCTCGGTACTATTCTAAAAGAATATCATGTATAGGAATATCAGCTGTATATGACAAATTAAAGCACAGCTCAATTCAACAAAATGATAAACACTCATTTCTGCTTCTGATCAGATATTGCTCTACTCGCGTAAGTTGTCTGGGTTTTTTGCTTTGCTGTTGGATAAAATTTCACTAGCAATCAGTGGCGGATTTTTCTGGCATCATAAGAAATTTAGCAAAGGACTGACTTGACGCACTGGCAACAAGTTTTCGTTGGTGCATCAAATATTTGCCTAAATTTTCAATTTGAATTTGCTCTTTTTTATTATTATTATATTACTTTAAATATTTCCTTAAGAACCAAAATTTACTTCTTACAGTCATTTACTAAGAATGCATTGCATTGACACAAATGTTGCCTGCAGAAACAATCAACGCTTTTACAACAGTCAACAATTACTCTGACCCAAGTCCATAAAGAGTCAAACAAATGCCTGTACTGTATCATACAAACAGACGAACCCAGCACACATATAATCCTTGAAATAAGTGAAACCTGTAACATCTTACTTTCATCTGCTTTGAGCCTGCAGCATTCCATACCTAGAAAAAGATAAATATACTAACCATTTGCTTGTCAAAGACGCCTGAGATTTTATCCCAGCAGACCTCATTTTGAAGGCCTATGTCACATAGCCGGTTAAGGAAGTCAAATATGCAGTTAAAGTTTTTCTTTGTACGATTCGGCGTAATTAAATAATCACGCCGTTCGGTTCGGCGTAATTAATTAATTCCGCCACTTTTGATTCCGTAGTTATCGTGATAGACCCATTAAAGTTATGCAGAATCCAAGAAATTATCGTAATTATCGTTAACAACATCTCATTAATGAAAACAAAATATACAAGTTGTTAAATGTTTAGAATAAGAATATTATGCAGTTGCACTCTCTTTAACTTCAAACTTTAATCTCTATCACTAAAACTCTTCTACCCACCAATTGCAGTTGTTACCGTTCTGGCAACCGTCAAAATTAAATTCACTATTGCGCTTAACTGAACACCAATGTTTGTTTGCTTGACAAGAAGCAGCTTACATTTTGCAGCTTACAATTTGCTGCATTAAAAAATAATGCCATGGAGAGAGTTGTCTGAAGCTACGTAACTAAACCTGACATCGAAACGTAAAATGCCCAAAAATATTGTTCTTTATCCGAGTTTTATACTTTATGAAAACTTTTAACTACTTTTCCTCAAATTAATTGGGGACTACTAAGATCGACTTGCCCCGACTTTGTACGATTGGCCTACTTTCTGGCAAAGATATAGAGCATGGGTGTGGTCAAAAAATATCGGGTACTGAGATCCTAGCTGCCTTCCAGCCATGTGCAGCCGTCGGATTTATGTGCCCCCGTTTTTCACAACTATCAACGTAATTAATTAAACTCTCTGCTTGATGCAACCCTAGCTTCAAGGTTGCCATTTGCCAATGTGCTTTCACACATGTGCCCGTATCTGCAGGAAAATACTAAATGTCTGTATCTTATCTGCATCTAAGGAAATTTGTAAAGAAAATGGAAAAAAAATAAGGGATTTTGAATTGCCTTCTAAAAGACTTCAGAAAGTTGTGTTGGAAAAACGATACAAAAGGGATGTTTCCTGCCTAGTTGCTTGATGGTGAAACCTATCACGAAAATGGTTCACAAAAGTTAGGGTCATGCCAGTTACTATCTGTGAATTGGGCTCAATTAAAAAGTTTGGGATCATGAGATTATCAGCTATCAGGGAACGTTTGAATTTAACCTTTCAAGCCTCTCGATCAAAAGTTGCAGTGAGGGCAAGATTTAGAAACTGGTTCTAACGACTGTTTTTATGCAAAAATGAAATTAGTTGTTGCTGGCTGGGTCCGCCTCAACTAATGTGGACGGCAGTTCCGCCCTTTCAAACAAATTGAACAACAGATCTCTAGTTCCCGAGGCCCCATTGACCTTTCAAATCAAATTATCCTCTGAAAATTAAAGCACAGAGAAAACAGCACAGCAATCAGTCGATTTGTAACTAGCTCTTATTCCGTGCTTAGCTAAGTTCATGCTTGTCCACTGTTTGATTAATATTTGTATTCATGCTTACGTACGAATTGTAAATTAATTTAATTATGCATCGTATAAGGGAAGTTGTAA
>JASAND010025456.1:0-46771 GCA_030248195.1 Trissonchulus latispiculum
ATAGGAGGCGCATAGTAATGTATAAATAAAACGCATAATATTACAAGTACACCTGTAATTCTAAGTTCTTCATCTACAGCAATTTCCAATTTTTCTTTCAAATGAGAACGCTACTACAATGACATGCTTCATTGTTTTGTCTAAACACACCTATTTTTGTATATACCTACTCAAAAGTTAATAGTGTGGAAATTCAAAACGTTGTGGGTTGTAAGCAAAGCTTGAAATTTCAAAACAGGTCTTGGCGATTATATGCTGGTTTAGTAATAAATTAATGCAATTAATCAGTTTGCATCTATAACATTTTAGTTGAGGCTAGTGCAGTTCTTGTTCTGATGCTATCCTAAAGGTAATATTTTAGGTCTAGTGTCTAATTGTGGTAGGGGGAGTTTAGCTTACCTCATTATGAAAGACTATATGGAAACTAAAGCACGTGAAGCACTCAAAATTGCTTCTGCACCATGAACATTGATCACGGAAAGCTCAGATCATGTTGTGCACAGTGTCTTGACTGACGTCTGTACCTTCTCCACACCCGCAGAATATGCATGTCGCAGTGTTATCTCGACAGACAATGCACAAACGGTGCTCGGCGACGTCTGGTTCTGATGGGGATGGATTAGGCGATGGTGTAGTTAAATCCGCGATTTCACGGTTCACAGGCTGATCAAAAGAATCAAGTATTGCCTGCTGCTCATCTAACAGCTGAATTAGGCTGCCCATTGTCATGCCTATATCGTTAATACACAGGTCTAAGCTTATGACTCCAGACAAAATTCAAAAAACGAGCACGCAGAAATTTTTCATCTTTGTCATATGATTAATCAGATTGGTGTCCAAAATTCAATGAGAAGTGCGTTTCATGATCAAGACAACAGATAGTATCCTAATGTAAAGATTGAGTATCCTAATGGTTTGCTAGTGGTTGTAATCTATTTTACCACAAAAAACCACTTGTTCTTGAGTTAATTTTCACATATGCTTAAGAGTGGATGTTTGGGAACTGGTTCTGCATCTCTAAAGCTAAAAACTTGATTTTGAATAAACTGAAGCTGGCTTCAAAGTATACTCCAAACAAAAGCAAAAATTATGAATACGATTGATGTATCAGTGAATACAAAATTGATAAAATTTCAGAAGGTAGAACTCAAACTGAAAATTCTACTTGGGCCGGCAACCATACGTGTGCTTAGGGGGGGTTGGGGGTTTCCTCCCCCCCCCCCCCACCCAACCTAAACTCCCCCACATCCCCCCCCCGAACCCGGATCCTCCCGGTTCCCTCTGCAAAATTGTTGCTAAATCGGCTCGACAGGCCCTCGGCCCCCCGACACTCCCCCCCCGTACATGTCCACCCCTGCGGTGGCCGGCAACTGATAAAGTAACTGAAACTAAACTAAAGTTTGAAAGTGATTAAATTTCAGAAGGCAGAGCGAAACTGAAACTGAAGATATTAACTAGCTAACTGAAACTGATACTAAACAGAAACTGTAACTGAAATTGAAATTAATTTAGATCGACAACCGAAACTGAAACTGAAATTAATTAATTAAATGGGATCGACGACTGAAACAAAAATATTATTGGAACGTTAACTTAATCTGAAAATCTTCTTGAGTTTAGGACTCAAACTGAAAATTCTATTACTGATACTGAAAATTTTATTACTGCAGCTGATACTGCATTGGAAACTGAAACAGTACTTGAGCGTAGACTGAAACTAAAACAAACTTCAGTTGTTTGGATTGTTCCTGTTCCTTACTTTAAAAGTGCGCAGGCCTACGAGGATCTGAACTTGAAAGCAATGAATCTTTCCTTTTCAAAAACGTGGCATTTTTGAAAAAGGGGAATCTGATTAGAAGTTGGACGCTGCTTGCATCTCCTATCCTTCCAATTGGAAATGAAAGTGAAGTAGACTTCCTCAAACAGCAGAAAATTTGAATATTCTGGTTGGAGCATCACAGCTGACCCCGATAGGTGTACATTTAACCATATGGGCGTATTTCCCCTTACTTATTAAGGCGCCTTTGAAGCGTTCTTTTTGCTTAGCTGATCATGCTCATACGGCCAGAATCTTTACGAACATGCTTTACTAATAATTTTAGTGGCGTTTAACTAAATAACCTAAAAACGTGAAGTGGGTATGCAAAAATTTGCCTCAGTTAGCTGCGGCACCCCCGTGCTGGCTCATATTCAAAGAGCACATAATTAATTGCTCGTAACTTACGGAAAACTGAACGAAACAACTAAAAATTTAAACTTGATATGAATGACATGTGAAAATGAGCTAAATCTGTCCCCTAAAAGTTTTTCATGATGGACCCCCTCCTCTTTATGTTTTTCGATTTGTGTTGACGAAAGATGTCCATGCACGAATTTGTGATGATGTTAGTTTTAGTCCAGACAACAAGAGTCGAAATTTCAGGCTACTGTCTGTATGAAATAGCCGTTCTCAAGCTAGTCGCTGTCTAAAGACAAGTGTAATTCTAATTACTCAAAAACTTATACATTACTGGACCGAAACTTCCTCCTTTCATATTACAGAATGTACAAATTATTAAGTTTGATAAATCAACGAGATCAAAGAAAAATGGACAGAAGAGCTCAAGTCTGCACTAACACTAACAGAAATTGTAGTAACTACATATAAAGCTATAAAGTAAAATAATGGAAAGCTAAATAAAACGTTTCTATTTTAAAAATAAGCGAGAAGCTGAGGCAAATTTGAAAATGATTGACGATTACTCCAATGCGGCAAAACTAGCAGGCTTCAGAGTATTGCGTCTATGCACTAGATTAAATGTAATGAATACCAATTTGCGCCAAAATAAGAGCTAAGACTTACGTTAAACTTCAAATTAGAAATGCTGTCACAACAGAATTGTCCCCCGGATCATATACAACACTGGATCCCTGTAATCACAGCAATAAATTTCGTACAAAAAAGACCGTAAATACTAGCGAAAGAGAAAATATACAAAGCATTACAGTTTTTAGATTTGCCGCTACTTGCTACTTATTTACGCGCAGTAAATAAAAAGTGTATCCATCTCTGTTTTCTCCTATGAATCGTTTGACTCTCTTGTCAAGCTGCCAATTTCCATAATCGTCAATTGTCCGACACTTTTTGCTATTGAGGTTTGCTGACCTCCGCCTTTCATTATTCTATTTATTTTATTATCCTTTTGTTTGCACTTTTTGGTCAAGCCACGACCACCTTTTTATCACTTTTTGAAGGCCCCTTTTTTGGCCAAAATTTGGTGTTTTAATGTAGAATTCGGGACAATCAAGTGGGGACCCAACCCCCTGAGCTTGAACAAGAGGGTCCTTTTGTTACGACCCTAAACTGTTGAGTTAGTTAATAGAAATTGTCACCCCACAGCCGGCAACTAGGAGTTGCCGGCCATACTGTTTCGTGTCGGCTTTGTTAAGCCTCAAAATCCATTGTTTGTAACTTGTAATTGTTTGCTATAGGTCGGTATTCAAAATTAACAAGTTCACAAATCTAAGAAAGAGTTTAAAATCAGATTTATAACAATTAATAATCAAGCGTTTTCCGGGGAATGGCCGGCTTCCCCGTTTTTAAGTTAAATATGTGTTGTTAGTCTTTGTTTAGTAATGATTGCTTAGCAATCATTACTCACATGGCTTTTACAAAGTTCTAGCCAAACACTATGCCCAAAATCTCTACAAAAATTCCAAAGTTCTGCGCTAAAAGTCGAGTTTTGGTATCCTAAAACTCGCATCAAAATCTTCACGAAATTCCCGTCAAATTATTAGTGAAAATTGCATATTTACAAGTAAAATAATAGTTAAGGAACGAAGTTAGTAAGTGTAGCTAGAATTAGGTTCCGTATGATTTGTTCTTTGTAATCATGTTCATAGTCAGGGTTAGTTAGGTAGTCATTAGCTAGGAAATTGTATGTTTGTGTGTGTGAGTGTGAACGTGTGAATACTAGAATGCTAAATTATGCGAAATTACATAATTGCTCAGGTAATAAGCAGGAATGAGGTATACTTGTGATTTGTATGAATGATTGTATCCTAATTAATATGAGTGTATTCTAGTCTAGATATTGTATAATCGAAGTATAAATGCTTACCTAGTCAATGATCCAAATGTCGTATAATGTTGTACAATTATTGTTTAGCTAGTAAATAGGATTACGTAGTCTAGTGCTAATTGCCAGAAATATGTGTGAATGTGGCTGTTTATGTGATGTAATTTACGATTGTAATCGAACAAGTGACCGTCCAAATGTTTAATGATTGTTTGTTTGCATGGTCAGTATGAAGTGCCAAAATTATACTAGGATTCCTATAGTACGCAGGAAAATAGTAATCAATAACGTAGTTTTAGTTTGTAGGCCTTGTAAGCATTTCCGAAAGTCTGTGAATGTATGGTCGTGTAGGAAATTTAGGTTTAGGCCCAGTTTGCAAATATGCAAATGAGGATAGGACCATTGGATCTAGGATCACGGGGACCCCGCATTAGGTTCTCATCAGTCTGAATCAGGATGTCCTCGATTCATCCGCGTAAGCCACTCTTTGTCAAGAGTGCGGACGAATCGCACTAGAAGGAATCCTTCGAATGACCTGTTTAATTGCCTAAATGACACTCTTTTCGTTTAGTAATTACTATCTTTGAAATCCCCATTTAAAAGGCACATTGATGTTACATAAAGGCCTGTGGTGAATGTAGTTTTTAGTTGTACTCGCCCTATTTTAGTTCCTAATGTCGGTACATGCCATTATTGCCATTTTTAGCCAGTTTAGCCATGTCTGATTCATGGTTCGTTCGTAATTATGACTACAATTGCGGTCGGGCACCATTTTATGTCGGTGTTCACGTTTAAAGACAAAACTAGTGAAAATCTGTCACGCATCGGTTAGCAAGGTTGAAAAAATCAGCCTTGCCCTGTCAACGATTAGCATAAGCCCAGTTCACGATATTTTATTCACAAATGGCAATAATGAGCATCAACAAATCAATAATCGGAATCAGTAGTAAGCAGCAGCCAATAATGTACCTGAAATAGTTAAAATAACAATTAGTTACGTAAGTATTATGGATAGTTGCTAGAACCATTTTCTAATAAATGTAAATTACTAAATTCACGAGGTTAACCAGTTTTCGAAGTTTAATAATTGCTGAAATAGGGAGTTGTTACCTTCCCTATGTAGAACCTAGGAAAGACGGAGGTTCTATAAATTATTGTGTTTCCATCAAATTGTGTGTTAACACTCTTCTAAATTATTAACACTCGCCAAAAGCAAGAAGTTGTTACCTTCCTCTCAGGATCTCAAAAGGTCCTAGTTTCGATCATTTCTAACCAAATTGATGTTTCTTGTGCTAACTGAGCAAAATGGGTGCCTATTTGTTTCTAAAAGGCCCAAAACTTTATTAATTTTGGCTTTAACTGTACAGAAGCAGACTGCACAAAGCGAAATTATGTTGAACTCACAATTTCATGTTGTAATTACAATTTCTTGCACAAAAGTGCAAGAAATTGCCCAAAAATAGTATTTCGCTTAAAACTAACTGAGAATGCTATGATTTTGTTAAAATCATTTAAAACACGTGATAATTCATCTGGTTTTCGAGTTTTCACAACAAATCCTAAATTATAAGGTCAATTCAAGTCTAGAAAGCCAAAATGTGAGTAATGGTTGCTGGGTTCGAATCCCTCACCTATAACTTGTATTAATGGGTTTTCACCCATTTGATTCAGGTGCGGAGAAAAGGAATCATTCCTGTCCGAATCCTACTCAGACGATCCAGTCCGTTGGAATCTTATTTGCTATATCCGCTCTGTCAGTCAGTATTGGTCTTGATCTTTGTCAGCAGAAGGACTAATTAGTTGGAATTGAACAGTGAATTATTGGTTGGACCGGAATAAGTCCGTTAGGGTACATTGGAACCTAGATGGTCTAGATATTGGTATCTGGGGCAGAGACGATTCCAAACTCAGCACTAGATCAATTGTGGATTCTAAAACCGCACCAAAAAGCTACTAGTAGACACTTGGTTTTATCTCTTTTGATTATTAACTTGATACTTTGAAGCATTAATCTTTTCATTCTAAAAATGGGTTTCTCGATCCCGATTTCTACTACCAGTTTGGGGGTTGTTATCCCCCTGTCTCTGGCTTAGGCCTTTCATCCCGCAGTAGTAGTGAACGAAAGTAGAAGAACTAAAGAAAAGATTAAATTAAAATAACCTCGTACTAATCCCATAACCGAACCAGGAAACTCCCAACCGGACCGACCCTTGAATTGTCCTCCCAGGGGACCGAATGGCATCCGAAAGTGCTATTGTTACTAGCATTTCGGGCTCACCCAAAGACCGGAACCTTTGTGCTACTAACACCTTTAATCTAGTTAATTTAAACTGTTCAGTAACTTTCTCTATTAGTATTATATTGTCCTTGGTAAGGAGGACGGACAAAGAGTTTTAGTCTACAAACACGAACCCAAGCATATAGGGACCGCACGATAGAGTTTAGTAATAGGACTATAGTTAATTAGTCAGAAAGGGACGAAAGAAAGAAACCGTTGAACTGAGTTAAAAGCATCAGAAACCCTGTCCCTATTAATAATTATTATGTTGGGTAAATTGAGTACTGGCAACTCTGGCAAACCATACCTTGTTTGCCTGTAGTATCTGAATTGTGTTATTACCAATTGTTCATATCGAACACTGTTTGTAGTTCGTTTTACTTCTCTTACGCATTATAATAATCTCTACTATTGTTATTCTTATTATTAAACTGTTGTATCCTATTACTGGATTTGTCAACTAGGGCATAAGGATCAGATCAAGCTCGGATTCAGCTCCCCAGCACAAGTAAGTGACTAATCTGAACCCTTGGTCCCTGCAAAGACATCGCCATCAACGTTTCAGAATCTTGATTTGATAATCAAAATCAATGAACAGTGTTGTTTGATACAGACCTGATTTATCAATCTCTGAAAAGCAAGTGTTGACCCCGCTTGCTATTGATATCCATCGAACCCCTGTCTTCATCAAACGGACTCACATAAAGACCCAAACCAGATTGACTGCAAGGAATTCTCAGCTTTGGACGCACCACCTCCTGAGGATCCTGAACGCGTCAACCTTCCGTGTACTCGAAGTAGTTGATACCCAGAGTCAGTCGTGATAGACTGTTACGGAACAAAGTCTTATTGGATCAAAGTTGGAATACCAATCCTGCTCACGTCATTACAAATATCAAAATTATTAATAAAATTTAGAGTAAAAGAAGATTCGGAGCTTAAGAGAAATCTCCTGCATTCGAGATATCATCCTATGCTAATCTACGCTGTCGTTATCACGCTACTACAATTATGGTATGCCCAAAGGAATCTATTGTCGATAATTTAGAACGTCATAGCAGGAAGACCTTTCAAATTGGTTTTGTCCACGCACTCACACAGAGAAATGGGAAAATTATCGTCTCGTGATTAATGTCAGCTGCTAAACCTACCAGATAAATTTACCTCCCCTGATCATTTAGCTATATATAGAATTATGCTGCAAAGCTACTGCTGTAAAGACAACGTCGAGAAACCAGTGCTGTTAAAGGCTTTATTGCATCTATTTGAAATGAACCACAATGGTAAGTAAGTAATAAAGATTAGATCATGTCCTGTAAAGACTGCCATTTTTCTCCGACATTTGACTTAATGTTTAAGTCAGTTTGGGCCTTTTCAAGAAAGGGTAGAGTAGAGTAGAGTAGAGTTAAAATTAACTGTTTTAACTCGCTTTAACTCCACTCAAGCTTGAATTTTCCTCGTTTAACTCTTTCATGAAAAGGATCGAGTTAATTTTAACTCTACTCTACCCTTTCTTGAAAAGGCCCTTTGACTTAATACGTGGAACGCTTTGCTTTAGAAAATTCTATGGTCTCAGCGAAAAAGATTAAGTTTAATTTTCTGTATAAATTTCGGATATCTGCCTAAATATTGGCATCCTGTATACCAATAAAGCTACAGGACCAAAACAGCAAGAATAGCTACACAAAGAACGGAGTTCTAGAGTCTTGCTAAATGTTTAACGTTTATATGCAAACAAATGGAATAAATCCTAAATTTCTGCTTAATTTGAGGCGCTAAAGCAATCAATAGCATTCTATATTACCTAAGATCAATTCAAAAAATAGGAATTCGAAAATGGTTGCGGGGACGGGGCCGCCGAAGGCGGAGCTGGGCATGGTGGGTACCCGTTAGCGGGTACCGGGGTGGATTGGACCGAAGTTACTACCCACTTGCAACTCTGGCACTGCCTGCCGTACATGGTTTCGATTAGTCTTGTATTTACATTTATTTTTAGGGTTCCAAGAGGCTTCAGTCGCTCAAATTGCTGGAAAATTTGAAATGCAGGACGGAGTTGAATTTTTAAACTTTTTAATGCAGAAGTTGAACGCAAAAAAACAAAGGCGCGACAAGATTAGCTATTAGCTATTAGCATCTCATATTAGCTAAGCTATTCAACTTTGATGTTTCAGGCCATCATCCCAGATTCCATTGCCGTATAAAAGCTCGGGAGTATGGTTTAATGACCAAAAGACTCGCTCAAGACGTTTGTGGTGTTATCCCTACAAAGTCCACGACAGCAAATTATGCTGAGGTTTGCGCAAAGTTACCTGGGCTGTCTCTGAATGTGGGACGAAAGAGAAAGTCGGAAACATTACAACATTTACGGCAAAAAGTAATCGTGCTGGAAAAAGAAACAGACTTCACAAAGAAAAAGCTATTTTAGCAACTAGACCAGCATTTGCTTGCTTTAGAATCCATTAAGATTGCATTGGTAGAATTGGAATAATTGGTGAGCAAAAACAAAGCTTTTTAGAATGGAAAAGGTAGAACAGAGTACAGTTAAACTAAATTCCTTTAATCCTTTTCACAAATGCAAAGATTTAATTTTAACTCTGCATGCTTTAAGTGTTTTAACCTTGCCGGGTTAAAAATGACAGGGTTAAAAGGAATAAAAATTGCAGAGTTAGCTTTATGCATTCATGGAAAGGGCTTAAAGAGTTAAACATTAATTCCACTCTACCCTGCTCTTGAAATGAATACTAGAGCCATGGGTCGACGCTAGTGATGTGGATCGGATCGGTAAAGTCAATCCGATCTGCGATGCGGAGGCCGAATCGGTTCGGATCGGTAGGGCTGCTGGATCGGATCTGATCGCTTGAGTCAGTCGGATCGACGCGCGCCTAGATTCCAATCTCCATCTAATTCATTAAAGCCAACTATGTGTTACTTTAATTTCTTTCAGTTTCAGAGACGACTTCAATTACCGCTTTGTTTCATGCGTAACCAGCTGAATTCAATCTTTTCCTTCTACAAAGCTTGCTGATTTAAGTTTTGAGTTTCTCATGGAAAGCAATTTGCGTAGTTTAACATTTAAGAAAGCGGAAAAAAATACTTAAAAAGTAAAAGTTTTACAACACACTATATTCAACGCATCTGGCATCGAAGTACAAAAGCAAGATTTGTATTTTGCCTATACTGCTAAACATTATTGAAACTTAGTTAATGAACTATAGGTTAACTCTAGCTAACTAATGCTATTTAATGTTGTCATGTTAGTTAGTGTTGTCATTTAGGAATGAAGCTTTCTTGGTGTAAAGTAGCTACGAGTTATTTGTAGCAGTTTCCCAAGAATGGAATGAGACAAAAATTAAGATCTATATAAAATTACGTCAGTCAGTGATTTTAAATTCTAATACTTAGTTTCAGTAGCCCATTTTAGCTGGTGTTCATCCTTCGATTTCAGTCGCCATCAAAAATTTTATTCGAGGTCCTGTCGGCGATCCAGAAGTTTCAGTTTCAGTTTCAGTGACTGCACCAACAACTTCAGTATTTGCAGCAAGTTAAAGTTAATTTTAAACCGGATAATTTTCGTTAATCCGTATTTTCCTTGGATATACGTTAGTTCGTAGCGTTCATTGTCTGACTCACTATTCAAATCTTATGAGCGTCTTGCATAATTTTGACAATTTCTTACAGTTTTTTACAGCCACCTCACCCCAGTCGGTATTCCGCTTAGGGGTAGTGCCAGCTCAGAAGGTATATTTTTTAGAGGAAGGGGATGCTGACACTGAATAATTGCCATATCAATTACCCGAGGTGTTCTACAAGGCTATCAGAACGTCCATTACGTCCACCGTAACAGAGGTGCTGTGGTAGCTCCACCTGATAGGCGGTGTGAGATGCTGTGAGTATCCTCTGTAAAATACTATATGTCGGACTTCAGTAAAGATTGCAGATAGGTGTTCAGTGTGTGATATCTAGGCTTTAGACTAATTAGAGAAAGAGAGAGAGAGAGCTAGTGAGATGCGAGAATAATGCAGAGGGCCCTAAGCGACCGTCACCTAACTACGAGTCAAAATAACCGCTGGACCAATTTACTCATACTAGACAAAATACTTTACGGACTGTTACTAAATTGAATACGAAATAGAGAGAGCACCGAGAACACAAAACAGAATAACAGAGATAATTGGGGAGAGAGTTACCTCTCCCAGCCACTCGTAGGACAACACCCCCCAGACAAATAGTTCAGAACAATTCCCCCCAAAACCCGGAGCACCAATAAAAATACAAGATGGGCCCCACCGGACACCCACACCTGAATCAAACTCCTACCCAAAACTAATACCGAACCAACTTGAAGACCACCACTGACGGTGACTGACGCAATCTAAACTTTCACTGCCTTTCATATGGCTCAAGCCAATGACATAGCTAGTAGAAAAGAAATCATCTTTATCATTCCTGAATATTGAAATACTTCAAAGTCAAGTAATTTCATCAAATAGAATATACTTTGTGTTACACGCACGAAGATAACATCACCTCCAATTTTGAGTGCTGCGCTGTTGCGCAGTTAGCCATCAATGCCCCAATGGACAATATCCCACAGCGGCCACCGCTTGACATTCTCGGTAAATTGCCCAGGGAGGATAGCAATCCGAAACAGGGTGCTAGAGCTTATTTTTTGCAAACTCTAGGCTTGACATGATCCTCCACTTGTAGCGAGTTGAAACCACTCAGCTACGGAGGCTCAATTCTTACAGTTATGCGTTTATGTTTCGTAATGATAAAATCAGCAGTTTCAGAGAAACCAGCATATAAGATGTATTTGACAATGCAAAACCCTACATTAGAACCAGTTAGGCCTGGTTGTTGAAGAAGCCAATTCTGATAGCCAGATCAGATCAGATGGGATGGGTGGGAATTATTTCAGAAGAACCAGATAGAGAGATCGGATCCACCTATCCAGGTTATGCTGGCGTTTAAGATGGAAAAATTTAATTTTTTTAAATGGAATTATCTACGTGAAATACTTATTGATACAGGCCTCAATAGTCTTTGATCCGGGATCTGAGATCCGTTTTGTTGTAGTGTGCTGGAACATGGCCCAATCACCAATGTTTGAGTCATGAGGTGTCTGACTACATAAAAATCTAATTTTGAGTTGGTCTCTGCAAGCATATAACATGTTTGGAATAGGTTAAAATAGGATCCGATTATTCCGGTTATGTTTGCTCACTCCTTGTTCATTTTTTCCTTACCCCTTATTACCGAAGAGGTTAAGACTTGAACCTGGTCCGGGTTGGGGATGGCCTTAGACCCCAGACCCTCCGTGCATGTATTTGAGAATAAAAATGTTTAGTGAAATATCCTATAGTCTGCTTAACTTTAACAGAACGTAGGGGACACAGCCTTATCTGCAGTTCAAATCGTTAGTCAATTGAATCAAGGTTTGGTAAAAGTTGTTTTTATGTGTTAAATTTCTAACGATAAACACACCGCAATCTAACAATATGTTTGATGAGTGGCTTATTGAGAAGAACAAATTTGCAAACGTTTAGTACTGTCGTCAAAATACTGATGAAATTTCCAGTCTAAAACGCTTAAAATGATTAATTAATGCTGCGGGCATCTGCGGGTCGACAAGTTTCAGTGCGGGCTGAGGATCGGGCTCTTGCGGGTCGCGGGCAGGAGGTCTGGACGTGGACACAGAGTTGGAAGTTGGTCGCTATTCCGTGACCCGTGGGTAACCGCGAGCCGCGCACCTCTGACCAGCGACCCGCGACCCACTGGGGTTTGTTCGACCCACTGGACCCACATCTTACATTTTGATATTTTAGCGTACTTAACACGATTTTAGACGGGTTTTGCAGCACTTATCACATGGCTAGCACATATTAAAGCCTGCAGGGTTGCAGTCAAAGCTCTAGAAGACCGAAGCTTAGCGCGGATTTCAGCAGGGATCCACTGGTACTTATGTAGATAACGCTAGAAATCTTAATTTGGGAAACTTGAATTTACAATTCTACTGCATCAGTTCAGTATATGCTAATTTAAAGCTGCAGTTTATCAACAACGCCATTTATTTTGACCAAATCACTAATCAAAAATAACGTTTAGTTAAGCTGCTTTGAGTTTAAAAAACTTATTTTATGGGTTTTTTTAATAAATTAAGACTTTTATATGCAAGCAACCGCATTGGAGAAGTTTCGGTTAAAAATGTGTCCGCGTTAGGCAGTTTTTAACATGGATATTTCCAATCCTTTTTATTTGTATTTGATAGAGTATTTGTACGTCTACTCTTTCTTGAAAAGGCTCTAAGATAAGATTTAAAAAAATAGTGGACTGTAAGGCTCTCTACATGATCTGCATAAAATTCTGTTTTTTAACGCATTTTATTTCCGTTTTAAAGAGATGGAAGAAAAGTGGGATGGACAAGCCGAAAAATTTTTGTACAAAATCGTAAACGAAAGGACAGGAAAGTGAACTGTCCCCAATATTCATCACTTAATAATTTAAGCAGGTTATCTGACAGAATCGGTCATCGTCAGAAGTCAATCGTCAGAAACAAAGTGGCCGACATACTGGCGAAGGGGGGACAATTCCTTAATTCAAAATGGAAAGCCCTAGTGGCATCACACATCACAATTTTTCGGCGCAAATTCTGATCAGCATACAGCCGTTGTATCAAAGTGAGCCATTTCTCCAATGTGAAGTGAAAAACAAAAAAGGTAAGCAAGTCTGGATTTGGAGAAAACAAGGCCGTAACAACAAATATTCAAATGACGTATCTTTGAGGGTTTTCTTTTCTGTTTCAGCAGATTTTCTGAGTCCCTTCCTGGTGTATATAGTGAAGACGGAACGACGCCATAAATACTCACAATAATTCTAAACTAGTTGATTGACAGAGCAAACTTTTAAAGTTTCTGAGCATATTTTGAACATTTCCGATTATTAGTGCCTTATTAGCGTATTCATGAAGTATGAATCTTCAGTTCGTAATGTATGTTGTACTTGTCTTGTTGTCAACAAATTTTTCTGGTCCAGTTAAATGTGATGGGTGGTCTATTTTTCTGAGTTTTTGTACAATTTCTGATGGCTACCCCCTTGTTCGGACACTCACGGAACTGATGGAAATCTCCTGTTTTTCTACCAATTTTGATTGTCGTTGATTGCCGTTGTCTGATATCTGTAAATACTTTTGTTCAGTAGTTTGCAATTAATGGGTTCGTAAAAGCGAAAAATATTTGATAATAGGCTTATCTGGCAGAATTTTGGGGACAAAACGAAACCCCAAGAAGCCCTTGAGCAAACCATTTTTCATCTTAAAAGATTAGTTTCCTTTCTTATCGAAAAGAATTACGGTTACTCTAAAAGACTCTTGCGCTTGCCGAAAGGACCAAGATTGACAGGACAGAGAATTAAGACTCTGGGTGACTGACCCAGCTACAATTTTGTTTTGACCCAAGAATCAGTCTTGGGGTGGACTCGAGTGAGGATAGTTGTTCTGTTTTCTTTTCTTGGTCCGGTTTTATTACAGCTCAGCAAGAGCTTGATTTGGTTGCTCGGATAAAGAGAGCATTACGTTGTGAGCGGTTTGAGCTCTTCAGTCACAGTCGTATTCTAACCCAGTTTGCCCCTGGCCCCGAAATATCTCTGCTTTCGCATTGCTTTATCGCCATCATAATTTCACATCCCTGTTAATCCTGATCAGTCGGATCTTTACTGCGGTAAGCGTAAGTCAAGGCCAAGGGTGAATCGTCGTTCAAGTTGAGTACTTTGTTTTTTCTTTTTGAGGCCAGTTGGCTAATAGAGTGAGTTTATTGAGTTGGGTCTAACCATATCGGAAACTGCGAAATTGTGAATCATCTTGTTTTCATTGTACATTACTCGTCAATGCCTTGTGTCAAGTGGTAACCTTTGCTTGTTGATATAACTTTGTGAACCGAAATAATCTCTGCTGTTTTCCCATCTTTTAACTGACAATAGCGCAATTTTGTAATTGAAAGTCTGCAGTGACCTGTTCTTTGCATGTATGATATGTTAATCTAATAGAAGCCGAACTTTAAGTCTTGTCTCTCTTAGGGAATTATTGTTTTGATTTAGCAATAACTTAGTATTATTACGAGAGGGTGCACACTGAAGTCTTCTTACATCGTTGAGTAATAGGTTGAACATTGATCTACTCCTATATCCTGATTCTAACTTATAGGATAGTAATTAGTACCTGACGAAGCGGCACCGGAACCAAAACTGGTGGCATTTGAGAGACAGTGTTTAAAAGGTTAATATCGGTGTTATTCTGAATTCTTGGGTTAAACTGAAGAAGGGCTCTCGACAACCTTTATAGAGTACAGTTTGCCTAATTATAGATAGTGCTAATTGTGATAATCTAGGGTTATTCTGTGGGTGGAGGCTTAAATCCCCTGGAACGAATAAATCCGTTCAAGACCAGTGCTAGTGAGAGTGAAACTCAGACTAAAACTATAGCCTCAGAAGCCTATTTTATTACATGTGGAGCTCCCTCAGGCGAGGAAAAAATTAGGGTGTTAATTTTTCAAACAGAGCTCTGCATTTGAAAATAATTCAAATCTGTCTTGAAAGTTTGATGAAGATTGACTAACCCTTTTCCTCGAAAACAATTCTCACGACGTCTGAAATTTTCCCCCTGGTTTACAATATTGTGTATTTTGTGCCGTCATTCTTGTACTAATATCAATTAAATTGTTAGTTAATTATCACATACGTCGGCCTTAAATTTTATAACTTCCATTATACGTACGGTTAGATAAGAGTGAACTGTAGACCTGTTACAACATCCTCCTTTTCTTTCGAGAGAATAAAGTTTGCCCAATGGACAAAAATCTTACCACCTACAGAATCTGCAGTAAGGAATTCTTTTCAAGCTTTTATTTTCCTTTTACTAGGCTGACAGAATTTTGGACTAGTGATTGTGGTTTTAGTATACTATTCTGAGTTAAGAGAGTGAGAATGCCGAATGATTTAGCAGAAGTAGGGCTGTTAGCACAGCCGGGGTCTAGGGTAAATTCTCCGGACCCACCTAGTATAGAGAGCCAAATTTTGGAAAAGTTAACGTACACTTTTAGATTTTAATTCCGCTATCAGGGCGCAGGGAGTAGCCGCAGCCTACAGTTCAGTACCTATTTACCATGGGTTGCCCTCGGAGTCCTTCGAGGAACATCCTCGAAAAGTATGTTCGATTTTGTCAAGTCATGGACTTCGATGAGGGCCAGAAAGTCCTAACTTTTTCCAGCTCGCTCGAAGGAAGAGCACTAGAGCAGTTTAGGTAAGTCCCAAAAGCCAGTCGCGGAACATGGGCCGAGATGGTCGAAGCCGCCAAAAAAGTTATGATTCCGCCACATACGGCGTTACATGCCTCTTCTCTCATGTTTCAAGTAAAACAGGAGAAAGGTGAGCCCGTAATGGACTACCTGATGAGGCTGAATAGATACGCGCGATTGAGTTTCACTGAAAAAGATGGTTTCTCGGAAAATCAATTAGAATTACGACTGTTTCTGTTTGGACTAAGGAGTGATTTAAAAGCTCGCGTGCCTCCAGGCTGTAAAACGATGGAGCGCGTTGTTGAAAAAGCCTTACAGTCTGAGGGTGAATATCCCGACGAAGCCTATCCGTCTTTTATCGAGCCAAATTTCAGAAGCGGCCAGGATACGCCGGCAGCTATCGCGGAGGCGGAGAAAGCTGTTAGAGGGTTAAAGGCAAAATTTGAGAAATTTGAATTAGACTCTAAGCAAGGTGGGAATTCCAACCGAAATGGAAAAGGACACGACCTGCCCCCTGGTACCACCTGTTTTAATTGCAACAGGCCTGGGCATGTTCGCAGGGAATGCCGCCAAACCGGCGGAGGGGCTTATCGAGCCAACAATCAGGGCTCAGATCGAAACTTTCAGAGACGATCAGACGGGAATAGGAATTTCAGAAATAGCAACAATTACTCAAATCGTAGAGAGAATAATTATGACCAAACTGGTCGCAGGGATCGATATGAGCGAAATGATAGGAACTATCAGGGCGATCGCAGAAACGAACCGGGTCCTAGAAGAGAACATTACGAAAGGAATCAAAATTTTGATCGTAGAGATAGGGGTCGGGATTTTCCCCCAGAAATGAAAAGGGAATACGGGCCTAAGTTCGCGATTTCATGTTCCAGGACGCAGGAGGGAAACCAGCATTACGCGGGTGGTTATCGGTCTGGGCGCCACTCGAGTGGCTCGGGTTCGTCATATAGTGACTGCCAGGGTGACCGGTACACTGGTGAGCAGTATTGCTCTCCCCGCCGTAGAAGGGACTCTAGATCCGACTCATCCGGACAGTACTCGGTTCGGACGACCCGTAATGTGTCGAAAAGTTGTCTGATGCATGCGAAACGTTGTTTGGCTTCGCCGCATTTTCAGCACAAGGTCTTGATGTGCCGACAGCCATTGATTTGCACTTGTCGGGCACCGGAGCCGAACATGTACTATGATCGGCCCGTGATTAGGCCGCCGAGCGCTAGCTCGTTCACTTCTACTGAGGAGGAATTGTTCGTTCCAGTCCCACGCAATTCTACTCGCATGCCGAGTGCAAGAAGGGCTCGAAAAGTTCATGAACCCATTGTAGATACTAATACTGTTTCTATCCTGTGTAACCTTGAAACTTCCGGGAATGTTTGCGAGAACAAAAGCGTTAGGAAGAGTGGGTCTAACCTAGGCTTATTTTCCCCGGGGTTATGTGTTTTCTGTGGGTACTAACGATTCTATTTCGGAATCTGAAAAAGGTCGCCCTACCCGCTGCATGGGTATTATTGGCATTTCTGGTGTCAAAGGCCAATGCACAGACGCAGGCGGACACAGACTCTTCCCGATTTCTCGCCGATGAGATAGCCAAGATCGGCACCCTAGTCCTACCTAGATGGGGAGCGGTTTTGAGTCCCGCTGGGATAGGGGTTATCTCTCAAAAGACTGAGTATTTAGCCTTAATAGTTCAGCTTGCTGTACCTCCTATGTCACCTCAGTGGAAGCCCCCGGAATGGGCTAATGAGGAAGACTGTATTGACCTTACTACGGGAAAGACCAAGACCGACCAATATTGCGTTCGTATGATAAATCAAAGTTGCCCGCAGTTTGACTATCTAGAGCGTGAAATTGAAGCCATAAAGTTGGAGTATCGAAAACTTTATTCCGGAGTCCTAAACACACATTTTTATTCGAAATTGCTATCTAGTTTATGTCGATCAACGCCCGGAGTTTGTACGTTCTATCCGGCACCCGATCAGACTCACAGTCGACCAAAACGTTTTATCGAATTCTTGTTAGCCGGAGCCTTGGGTTTAGGTGGATTGGCAAATAGTTTGGCTAATACTTATCTCATGGGGCAGTTGGATAATCGAGTCTCTGCAGTTGAGCATGGTTTTAACGTTTTGCGTGAAGACCAGCTTAAAATCACTGATTCCATTAAAAGAATAGTTCATGCTAATGAGCAAGTTTACGCCTTTCTACATCACACTGTGCAGGACTTGACAACCTTGATTATCAGAGCTAGATGTTCGAATTTCTCATACATGCGGCAAATTTATATGCAACTTTTGGCGCACATTTTCACTTCATCTTTGAGAGATGGTTTAAATTCTGTTATGCGAGCCGGTCTACATTCGGAAATCAACCCAAATCTGATAAACTTACAAACTTTAAAAGGAATTATTAAAACCCACCCGTCATTGCGAAATTCCTTGCTCAGACAAGAACCTAGTTTGATTTATCAGTTTGGAAAAGTTTATCCGATTAAAATTGACTTTAACACTCTTCGCTTTGGGTTTATGCTTGAAATTCCGGTGCCATTGGTAAAAGAGGTTCGCCCGCTTTATGCTATTCACAATGTTGGATACAACTCTCGCGAGAACGGAATTACTGCTCTAGCTCCTTTGCCAAATTACGCGCAAAGGCTGGATACTGGTGAGGTCCGCGAAATTGATGTTTCAGAATGTAAAACTGCACCCGGTCTATGGTTTTGTCCGCCCAACGCTATTATCACCAGTTTGAAAGCAAAGTGTCTGCAAATTCTGATTAGTCATTCTGCTGAGCGCGTAGGACAAGAGTTCGAGCATTGTCGTGCAGCGATACAAGTCAAAGTTCTAGACAATTCCAAGATTTATCGCACAACGCCAGCTGGGGTTTTAATTAGGACAAATTATACTGAAGTTATTGTCGCACGTTCACCTTCTTTAAATCACGTCGCCGAAGGTGAGAGAGTGGCTGTCCCAGCGACCGGGACACTCTGGTTCGAACACGGCCGTTATCTTCATCTAATTATTGGAAACACGATTTTGACTAGCACCTTGGGAGTAGCGAAAACTACCGTAACCACTTCCGAGCTAAAGGAAACTATTGTCCCCGCCCCACTGGGTCGGATCCCTCTGCATTTTACTGAACTTTCAACTGCTGAGTATGAGAATGAGCAGGCAAAAAATTTAATTCAAAGTCAGGTTAAGAATTACGTACATCTGCCGTTAATTCCGCTAGAGCTAAAACACGGATTGGTAGTAGTAATAGTTATAGTTCTGCTTGGATGCTGCATAGTATGGTGGATCACACCATGTGGCCGAAAGTTTCGGGCTAGATTCAGGAGTCACAAGAGCCCTTCGCCTCGACCCGATCGACCTGGAATTTCTGCACCCATCGAAAGTCTTAGGTTACAAGAGCCACTTTTAGTGATGATGAGGAGGAAGCACCCATAGAATTGGGGAACTTATCTGTTAAAAGTGATCCTATGCCGTATCGGCCACGGGAAAACTTAGACGTTTACCTGGCAGAGCGAAACCGTAGGTCTATGGCCAACAGATGCCACGCGACCACCCACTATAAGCCTATGTCTCGGGATACGTCATACGCTTCTTCCATATCCGACTATGGACGAGACCACCTCGATCTTAGCACACGACCGCCCACAGATGACAGTCAGGAGATTCAGCCCTCCCCGCTCATAGATTTTGGGAACAGCAAGAGTAAGAAAGGTCGAATAGTACGGTTCTCGTGTCAAGCTGTTGACAAGGAATCGGAAGGAGAGCATAGTGAATCGCCCGTTCATACTCAGGCCGATGCTGCCACGAGTCCCTTTAAGCGGCATGTCAGACCGATAAGTCCGGAATCTGACGGATCCGGACCACACACACGCCTCGGAACTAAGAATTCGGGTAGAACGGTGAATGCACATTCTGTACTGATGGTACGTACCATACCTCTGATGATCAGTTTACTTTTGGTCGGTAGACCAGTAGATGCGCTTTTTGACACAGGCTCGTTACTATCGGTCGTCTCACAAGGGTTGGTGGAGAGGTTAGGTTTGACACCTACACCTGTGGATACGGTAGGCTCACTTCGGACCGTAAATGGAGGAAAATGTCAAATTTTGGAGTATGTAAGAATACCTATTCTCTTTCGTGGCGCAGAAAAACGTTTGCCTGTTCATAACTGGAAATTTTTAGTCGTTGAAAAGCTTACTACTGACTGTATCTTAGGTTTTGATTTTATGGTAACATTTCCTGGTGAAATTTCTTTAGATTTAGGACAACATACCATAACTTGGCCTTCCATCGATGGCACGCGGGTAACCTTACCGTTAACTTTTCCTGCAAAGTCTAAAGTGCAGAGACCTTTACAGATTGAAACACTAAGACGCGAATGCTGTACCTGCCGTTTAGAGGACGGAATTGTCTCTACACCACCCCGCCCCCTACCTATGATTTACGTGAATTTGAAAGGGCAACCAGTTCAAACTTTATTAGACACTGGCGCAAATCTAAGCTTGATGAACGAAAGTTTGGCGAATTATCTAAACTTGAAAATTCTACCTATGGATAGACCTTTGCGTGCAGAAGGCGTGAATGGACAAGCCTTGAAATTTAGAGTAGCTGTAAAAGTTCCAGTCGAATTTTACGATACTCCTGGAATTACGGTTGGGCATACTTTCTTAGTGCCGAAAGGTTTAGCTGAGGATTGCTTAATTGGAACGGATTTTCTGCATGAACATGGGGGTGATTTAACTTTGAGTTTTGCACAGGGAGAATTGAAATTGTTAAAGCCGGAAAGACCGCCCATGATTGCTAAATTGATCCATCATACGCCTGTCACGCAAACCGCGTACAGGGTCTCCGCAATTAGGAAAGTTACAATTCCCGCAGATTCGGAAGTGACAGTACCTGCTTTAGTTGAAAGTACGGAAAGGTTGAAATATGATGGGTTTTTTGAGCCATCTGAAATTAAATTTGAAAGTGCTAATTCTACGGTGCAAGTTATGCCGACCATGGTCAATTTGAGGCAAAGACTCATTCCGGTTTTAATGAAAAATAAGACCGGTCAGCTGTTAACTGTTTATGAAAATTCCACCTTAGGTAATGTCACTCCCCAGAATGAACTCCGGCGAGGTCGAGTTATGCATGAGTACAAACCTCTTGTTAATGAACGCGGTGAGACAGTTTGTCTCAGGAACTCATTCAAGTCTCAATACGCTCCAAATTACAGGAAGAGAGAAAATTTCAACGTTAATGCATGTAAATTTAATCGCCCATGCAAATTGAATGACCTACCAGAGACCATGCGTGAAATCTCTTTTGATAAGGAAAATTTGAGCGAGAATGAAATCGGGCAGTTTGTAGGGCTTTTGAACATAAATAAAGTTTGTTTTTCTCAGCATCCGTTTGATATCGGAAAATGTACTATTCTTAAGGCACATATTAATACTGGTGAATCAAAACCAATTTATGCCACTCCTTACAGGTAGCCTGTGCACTTGAGGCAACCGCTATTGGAAGAACTTACTGAAATGTTAAAGTATGGGTTAATTAGGCATTCGACAAGCCCTTGGAGTTCACCCATGATTTATGTTCCTAAGCGTGGAGGTAAATTGCGACTTTGTGTAGACTTTCGAGAAGTTAATAAGATTAGTGACCCCGAGTTTATCCGATTCCGCGTATAGACGACATAATGACGTCTTTAAAAGGAGCTAAATATTTCTCCACTATCGATTTGAGCAAAGGTTTTAACCAAATCGAACTAGACGAGGAATCCAAAGCTAAGGCTAGCTTTAATACTTTTCACGGTCAATTTGGATATAACGCTTTGCGTTTAGGTTTAAAGTGCGCACCTGGTAATTTTCAGCGCTGCATTGGGCGAATCTTAGGTGATTTACAGTGGAAAAAGTGCATTATCTATATCGACGATATTTTGATCTTTTCAAAAACTTTTGAGGAGCATTTGGAAATTAAGCAGGAAGTCTTTGATCGTTTGCGTGCAGCTGATTTAAAAATGAACCCTGGAAATTGTCATTTTTTGAAAAAGTCAGTGACCTATCTTGGACACATAATTTCTGAACAAGGAGTGGAACCGTTGAAAGAACGTATTCAGGGTATTCACGATTTGGCTGTACCCAAAAACATAGAAAGACGTAGAAAGTTTTTTGGGCATGTGCGCCTACTACGCAAAGTTCATTAAAGGTTTCGCTCATCTGGCGGCACCACTTTACTCGTTAAAAAGAAAGGAGTTAGTTTCCTTTGGAATAATACTCACCAGCAATCTTTTGACCTGCTCAAGAAAAGTTTGGTAGAAGCGCCCGTGCTTGCTCACCCTGATTTGGCTAAAGGTTTTATTCTGCACACAGATGCTTCTGATCTAAGAGTAGGAGCCGTTTTGTCTCAAGAACAGGATGACGGTAAATACCATCCTGTCGCGTATGCAGCCCGATCGCTTAAGAAATATGAGAGAAATTACTCCACACATGATAAGGAGTGTTTAGCCATGAAATTTGGTATTGAACATTTTCGTCATTATTTGTATGGAGGTCCTCCTTTCACTCTATTTACAGACCATTCTGCCTTGAGATGGTTAATGAAACAACCCCCCACGAAATTTCCGGTTAGCTAGGTGGCAGATGACCTTTTCAGAGTATGATTTTGAAATTAAACATCGGAATAATCCACAACTTCGAAACGCGGATGGACTTTCGCGAAATCCACTTTTTGCAGATATTGCCAAAGGTCTACTCGGAGACGAAAAAGAGAATGATCGAAAATTCATTCAAGTATATCAGGATGAAAGTGAGGAGCTAGTTGCTCACATAAATTCAGTAGTTGTTCATAATGGAGCCCAGAGGGCTCGAGACCCTAATGTTTCAGTTGTCAAAAATTACGCGCAAAAAAGGGTGTAACTGCTGTCAGATCCAAAGTTTCGAAGATTTCCCAACCTTCTAGTTCTAGTAGTTCGGACGAAGAGAAAAGTCAACCTTCGCCTGAGAAGCAGCCAAAATTGAAAGGTGCCGATAAAATTTCTAGTTCGGATTCCGAGGAATCGGAACCAAAGGTTAAAAGGTCAGTTAGACCAAGAATCTTAGACCTGGACTACCCTAGTAAGGCATATGAGAAGTCGATAGAACCGCGATCCGAACGTCGATCATCGGATACTGGCCGTCCTAAACGAAATGACCCGGCCACCGCTATGTTTAGCGAAGTTTTTCATCATGCTGTACGCGATAACTCTAACGTCTCTCTCAACCCTAAATCTTGGACAAAATTACAAGCTTTACAACGCGCTGATTTACTTTTGAATGGGATCATAGATTACAAAGTTAATGGAAATCTACCTAGTAACTTTAATCTTGCGGTCATAATTACTTCATTGGCTGAGCAATGCGATATGCGCGACGACGTCTTAGTACACCTAGAGAAAGTTAGGGATACCACCCTCGAAGTCTTAGCTGTACCAGAAAGTCTGCGAGACGAGGCGCTAGCTGCATGTCACGATAGTCCTTACGCCGCACACAGCGGGAGAAATAAAACCTGTTTTCGATTATCTCAACATTTTTGTTGGCCTGGAATGTATACCGATGTTAAACGTTGGGTAGAATCTTGCCCGCGCTGTCAAAAACGAAAAGGCCCACCCAAAAATCCAAAAGCGCCCCTACAGCATGCCCCTATGGCTGTAGAACCTTTCGAGCGTGTTCACTGTGACCTGATGGATGTTAGTAAAGCTTCTAAAAGTGGTATGAAACATATTTTGAGTTTTGTAGACGCCTTTTCTAAATACGTCATTGCGATCCCTATTAAAAACAAGACCGCTTACACCTTGGCACAAAGTTTTCTTGAATTTGTCATTTTGCAATATGCACAAAGCTCCAAAACTGCTCATTTCAGATCAAGGAAAGGAGTTTGTTGCGCTACTGAATAAGGAAATTTGTTCGCAAGTGCAGACTCGAAAACTCGAAACTACTCGTTATCATTCCGCTGCAAACGGCCAAGTTGAACGTTGGCATCGAACTTTACTAGATATGTTAGCTACGGTAACTGAAAATCATTTAGAATGGGATAATATGGTCCCATACTGCCAATTTGCCTATAATACGTCCATCAATTCAACTACAGTTGAAACTCCTCATTATCTTTTACATGTTTGGGATCCCGTTTTGCCTAGTGCAACCAATGTTTCTATACCTACTGACCGAAAATATTCTGGGTTTGATAATGTTCGTGAGGCCACTGAAGCCTTACAGTTAGCATGGTCTTTAGCTCGTGAAAAGATAGGGGCTGCTCGGAAAGTTCAGGACACAAATTATAATCAAAACGCAGTTGAGCCAAAATTTCAAATTGGTGATTTGGTTATGATTAAAGCATCTAATGTTGCAAAACGAGATCAAGTTTTCAAACATTTAGATAAGAAAATTGGACCATACCGAATAGAGAAAATTGTTGGGTGTGTCGCAGAAGTTTACCCTGCTGGAAATAGACGCGCAAAAAGAGTTAAAGTTCAGTTTAATAATATGTATCCTTGTGTTGAACCTCGCGTTACACGATTACAGCACCCGTTCATGATCATGATGATGAAAATTCAGACAAAGGCGAATCCCCTGCTCCTAAGGAGCGGTACTCGAAAGCTGCTAAAATACCATTAGAGCCGGAACCTCCTAAAACACCGCCTGCTGCTGATTCGCCTTCTGAGAATGAAGATCCGCGGCCAGCAATTCGCAAGCAGCCTAGCAGAAAGTAAAAAAGTCGTTCGTTCGGATACCAGTCCGGAAAAACCGGCTGTACAACCTCGAAAGCGAGTTCCGCTTTCTCCCAAACAGAAAAGTGTTGCTCCCTTGAAAGTTGCTGTTTCTTCCCAAGACTCTGCTTCGGAATCAGATAGCATTCCCCAGTTCATGGGTGAAGAATCTTTGACACCGGAAAAAGATCCCATTGCTTTTAACCGTAGACATTTCTCTAATCCAGTTGACGCGCGTTGGCAACGTCATATGGCATTATTACGCGGTTTGCCAATTGACCATATTCTGCCTGAGATGATGAGACACACCCCACTCCATGAACTTTACGAGGTCATTAACGTTATTGGAGACGGGAATTGTTACTACCGTGCTATCTCTCTAGCCATTACTGGCTCTGAAGAGCATTGGGTACATTTTAAACGAGACTTGCTCACGTTTCTTGAGACATACGAGCATAAACGGCGTTTTCGTACACTTTTCAACGACCTTGAATCGGTCAAAAATAGACTTACCAAAACTGCCGAATATGCAACTGATGATGAGCTATTTTTGACTGCTGCTTGGCTACGCACGCCTATACAGTCATATTCAAAGTTTGGTCCCGTTTGGGCCTGGCAACAATTCTTGCCCGATGCATTACTCGGATCAAGCCAAAGTTATGAGAGAAATTCGCTTTACCTCTACAATGAGAATAGCGGTCACTTTATGGTAGTGCTATCCGTACAGACACCAGCCGGATACCAATGGCCTATCAAGAATTCTCCTAAAATCAAGATCATGGAACTAGTTTCTAGTTCATCTTTCATCAATCCTCCCCTGCCGATGATCCTAAGAAATCCGGCAGATCCTCTGCACCTAGTGTAGAGAAGCTTTTCTCAGAAAGCCCTTTGTTTTCTGGGCCAAGTCCCCTTTTCCAGAATCCCTTTAGGAGGTCCAAACGTGGAAATGCCTCCACTGGCCCTGCTTCGGGTCGTCACTCGTCTGAACAATAAGTTTGGACGCTAAATAGTGCTGTGATTGTAAAATAGAGTTTGTATAAAGTTTGTAAGAAATAATTGCCAAGCTTGTAAAGAAATTTGTAGAAATTTTAGGAATAGTGCACTGCACTCTAAGAATTGTATAGTTTTGATTGTCGTAACCTTGTATTGACCAAACTTCCTTCTAGCGAATAGTGTTTTTGTTTTGTGAATAAGAGGTCTCGGTTATAACATCTATACCGACGATCTAGAACTTGGATTTTGTTAAAGTTGCTCCATGTTGGGCATTGCCTCAGTACATAACATCCGTACTGTAGGAAGAGATGTGTATAAGTTATTGCCGCTTGCTCCATGATGGGCACAGTACCTCGGCTCCAACATCTGTCGATGGTGTAGGCATAAATTCGCAGGAGTTAGGTCTTCGGGCTAAGCTCATGTACTGCCCTCGGAAATTCTTGTCCGAATTGGGCATCGATAACAATGCTGTGTAGAAAAATCTAGGTTTGTAATTTAGCTAATCTAGAACCATAAAAATGTTAGAAAACCTTAGAACTAATACAAAAATAACGAATGTACTGAATAGTTTAATGAACGTAAACTTCATATGTAAACTGATGTAATCGTTGTAAAATAGCTATCGATTATAGAATTCTATCATTGTACAGATTACTAGAATAAAATAAAACGTCATCATAAAACGCAATATAAAACATAGAAAATCCTTAAAAATAACAAAACCATTCTTCTTCTTCTTTCTTCATTAAGTAATATTGCGTTATAGTATAACTTGTGAGCGTTATAATTGTAATTGGTGGTAATTTGCTAGATGCAGTATTAAGTCTTAATTATTTCTCTAGCTCGCTGACATCATATAACTTTTAGTTGAGAAATCGCTGACATAATTGCCTTAAGTAGTTTGTTAGGTTTAGCTGACATCGTCTTTTCCTGAGTGTTTGATTTTGTGTGTTCCATAGATTCCTACTTGAATGTTTATAGGTCTCCTCTCTTCTCTAACTGTGCGTTGCCTGTGTGAATGATAATCGTTGTTAATTAGTGTGGATAGTTAACTAACAGAGCATGGTGTTGCTAGGAATGTTTCTTACTGAAAGTTAGCATGAAATTTAGATTTACGAATGGCTCCAAAGTTGGTTGTAACGTCAGTTGAATCGGATGAAAAGATTGAAGGTGTTGCTGATCCAGAGTTTCCCTTACCGTTAGATTGTCCTGAATCCTTAAGAGGTCCTCACCGATGGAGTAGTGATTTGCCCGAAGGTCTCAGAATGGAGCCCGGAATGATTGACATCTACACAGATCCCCGTAGAGCTGAGTTGTTTCGTCCTAATGTGCGTGTGCATTTAGTGCCTCAAATCGCCAAATTTGCACGTTCTTGTGCTTGCAGTGTTTTTGGATAGTGGGTTTAACTTTTTATGGAGTCCCGTTTGTGATTTTTCCATTGTCTGATGATGTGCGTTTGTTCCGTAATCCTCATAAGTTGCGTTTGCTTGAGCTTGTTCCCTCGTTAGGAGGTGGAATTTTTCTTGCCCTAACATCAGGTGTCAGTGTCCCAAAGTCGTTATTTTACATGAGCATGAGGATTGGTATTATAGTAATGGTGTGCAAGTGTTGCCTGCAGAGGCTAGGTTTCTGTTGAATAACATCCATCGTGTGTTTCCGTTGCATGTCCCGTGTGATGTCTTAGATTACCGTATGCGTATGCTTGGTGAGTGTCCACCATTTCATCCTATTACTCTTAACTAAGTTCCTGATCCTTAAGTCTGTAAGTTCCTTTTAAGATCCTTATCCCCTATCCTTCCTGATCCTTTAGTCCTTAGCTCAATCCTTAGGTAGATATTAGAGTAGAAGCAGATATAACGGAGTGTGTGCGTAGTGTGAATGTTGATAATTTTTCCTAAGATCCTCATTTTCCTTTTGTTTTGTAGAACCATGTCGAGCTACGTCGCCCGTTGGTTGGCCCAGTGTGATCTGTTGAGTGAGGAGAGTGATGATGAGTATCATTCGGCAGCTGCCTACCTGCCGTCGTCCTGGTCTTCTTCTTCTTCGTCTTGTTCTTCTTCTTCCTCCTCTTCTTCGCCATCTTCCGGCATTGCGTGCTGGAGTCGTTCCCCTTCCATCCTGCCGAAGGCCTTCAGTTGAGATATGATCCCGGTCCCCCGGAGAGCTGTTGTCCATCGTCCGCCCAGCGAGGTCCAATGGGAGCAGAAAGCCAGTTGCCGCCGGAGCTGAAGATGCCCCACCTTTGTGGCCAACAAGATGTCATCTACTGTGCGCCAGGTGCCAATAATAAGTTCGTCCCCTTCCGCCCCCTCTGTGTGTTGAGTTCTGATGTGGTTGCGTGTTGCACTCTGGTGTGTGTGAACTGTTTTTGGAAATTTAGTTTGGGTTACTTTGGTATTCCTTTTCGTTTTGTTCCTGCACCTACTAAGTTCCAGTTTTATGATTTTCCTACTAAGTCCTCTCTGTTGAGTTTAGTTCTGCCTAACCGTTCGCCTGCTTTTCGTTGTCCTAACAGGATCTGTTTGAGTTCTTCTACTATCATTTTGCACGAGATTCCTAACTGGCGTTTGCATGGTCCGTTCACTATTCGTCCCCGGCATCCCATTTTTGTTGAAACTTTGTTGGACTGTTTGCCTGGTTTGCACGACCCTCCCATTCCGGAGGATTTTCTGAATGTTGATTTTTAAGTTCGTTTAGTTGAGGTGCAACTATCTAGATTGTAACATCAGCCCTTCTAGACTCCCAGTTGCTTATACCTATAATTTAATAATGATAAGTTAGTAGAGTAGGAAGTTCTCACAGATAACAATTAGAATAACATAGTTAGTTGCACCCATCAGTTCCTTTATTTCCTTCTGTTCTTCTCCGTTCTTTTCCTTTTCTTTCTGCACTGTTTTTCTCTGTTGCCTGTATGCTTTTTAGTTGAGTACAGAATTCGGCAGTACTGAGTTTACCCCCACGTACGGCGTGTCCGGACCCAGGATCCCTTAGGCATACAGCGATTACTGCCCAGTTGTGTCCTTATTTGCGCACGAGTTTTATTCCGTTCACTCCAACCACCTCCACCACCCTTAACTTAGCTGTTTGTAGCATTTGACTTGATTACTAACGCACACTTGAATTGATAGAGAACGTTTATTTGATGGAACTAAAAATACTAATTATAAAGTAGCACGTATTAATTTGCTAGTAGCCGTTTCGTTAACCATGCATGTCGTGTACTAGTTTTAGATTCTTTCTTTTCTGCACTGTTTGGTTCCAGTTCCAGCACTTTTCACCATGGATCAAGAAGCACAACACACCTACATCTGGATTTGTCATGAGTTTCACTTTATTGTCGGTTTTGTTTTCTTCGTTTTAAGGATTAGAGTTTGAAAAGAGAGAGAGCGAGTTTCGACGTGATTTCACAATTCATTTTAAGGGTTAATTTGCGAATACTTAATGAAACGCTGACATTTTGACTGTAACCGTCCTCGTTGAAAGGTTTACTTTCGTGCTACTAGATTCCGTTCCTTACGAAAATGGGTCTAGGCTAATTTTACCCGACCTTAGACCAACTTTCCCGTGATTTAGGCTAGGTAACTTTCCCTGTTATCAGGCTGATTTTTCTAGTGATAGAAAATATTATTTGTGAGTATCAGAGTACTGCTGACGTGATAGTGATCATGGAAAGTGGAAGAATTAACTCCAGTAGTGTTTAATCGCTGACTAAAAGTTCAAGGAAGATCACAAAATACGCGTATTCTAATACTGAGCTGACTGTCCTCTTTCCTAAGTTTCGTTTTGAGTTTGTGAAAGCTGCCACGAATTTCCCCTTGAGTGTTTTATCCCTGCTAATAAAAGCTAGGTATATCCCCTGGTGGACAGAATGAGGTCCCTGAGTGATTTTCACCGATAGCTAGACATTATTGCTAGCTACCCCTGTTTAACCTTACTTATTTGTGTGTGTTCGATTCTAGGCTGAATCTCAGCAATGGTATTTTTCTGGTTTCTTGGTTGTTCTTCCAGTGGTGGTTGGTCCGATGGTTCGATTCCCGGCCAGCAACCTCAGCGTGCAGCTTGTCAGACCGTATCCCGGGGGTGAGCGTCAGCATCGTCAGCGTCAGCGTCATCACCGTCAGACCGTATCCCGGTCGTCAGCGTCAGCGTCAGCGTCAGCATCGTCAGCGTCATCATCGTCAGACCGAAATCTCGGTCGTCAGCGTCAGCGCCAGCGTCAGCGTCAGCATCGTCAGCATCATCACCGTCAGACCGTATCCCGGTCGTCAGCGTCAGCGTCAGCATCAGCATCGTCAGCATCATCACCGTCAGACCGTGTTCCGGTCTTCAACGCCAGCACCATCAGCATCGTCGTCAGCATCCTCATCATCCTCAGCTGCCCCTCCTGCCAGTGGCCCTGTCTGGCCACCCTACCTGCTACAGGACTGATTGGACTATTGCCACAGCTACATCGAACTGTTTGGATTTCTGCCACAGATGATTCGTGGTCCCATCCTACTCCGGCGCTGGTTACCATGATTCGGTAACCTACTCCCTATAGACAGTTGGGAGTACGCAGGAACTCTCTTAGCGCCTCCCAGATCCAATTCCTGATCTCAAACTTTAACAGTTTCATAAAATGTATGCATAAAATGTAGTGGTAGTGTACTCCGCGGTTTCTTCCTTTTGCCTAAAAAGGTTGGTAACCTTATTTGTGCTTGCTGGTTGCTTTGTTGTAGTCTTTGACGTATTGTGCCCCCGGTTTGCTCCTTTCGTTCTAAAAGGTTCCTCGGATTGACTCCTTTGGCTGACTAAAACCTAATCTAGCAAACAGTGGCGATGACTTGTCTGGCATTGTTTTTATTCGTTTTATCTGTATATTTTGCCCCCCTAGTGTAACTTTACCGGCTTTTTTTATTGTGTGAAGTGTGATGGGTGGTCTATTTTTCTGAGTGTTTGTACAATTTCTGATGGCTACCCACTTGTTCGGACACTCACGGAACTGATGGAAATTTCCTGTTTTGGTACCAATTTTGATTGTCGTTGATTGCCGTTATCTGATATCTGTAAATACTTTTGTTCAATAGTTTGCAATTAATGGGTTCGTAAAAGCGAAAAATATTTGATAATAGGCTTATCTGGCAGAATTTTGGGGACAAAACGAAACCCCAAGAAACCCTTGAGCAAACCATTTCTCATCTTAAAAGATTAGTTTCCTTTCTTATCGAAAAGAATTACGGTTACTCTAAAAGACTCTTGCGCTTGCCGAAAGGACCAAGATTGACAGGACAGAGAATTAAGACTCTGGGTGACTGACCCAGCTACAATTTTGTTTTGACCGAAGAATCAGTCTTGGGGTGGACTCGAGTGAGGATAGTTGTTCTGTTTTCTTTTCTTGGTCTGGTTTTATTACAGCTCAGCAAGAGCTTGGTTTGGTTGCTCGGAGAGAGAGCATTACGTTGTGAGCGGTTTGAGCTCTTCAGTCACAGTCGTCTTCTAACCCAGTTTGCCCCTAGCCCCGAAATATCTCTGCTTTTGCATTGCTTTATCGCCATCATAATTTCGCATCCCTGTTAATCCTGATCAGTCGGATCTTTACTGCGGTAAGCGTAAGTCAAGGCCAAGGGTGAATCGTCGTTCAAGTTGAGTACTTTGTTTTTTCTTTTTGAGGCCAGTTGGCTAATAGAGTGAGTTTATTGAGTTGGGTCTAACCATATCGGAAACTGCGAAATTGTGAATCATCTTGTTTTCATTGTACATTACTCGTCAATGCCTTGTGTCAAGTGGTAACCTTTGCTTGTTGATATAACTTTGTGAACCGAAATAATCTCTGCTGTTTTCCCATCTTTTAACTGACAATAGCGCAATTTTGTAATTGAAAGTCTGCAGTGACCTGTTCTTTGCATGTATGATATGTTAACCTAATAGAAGCCGAACTTTAAGTCTTGTCTCTCTTAGGGAATTATTGTTTTGATTTAGCAATAACTTAGTATTATTATGAGAGGGTGCACACTGAAGTCTTTTTACATCGTTGAGTAATAGGTTGAACATTGATCTACTCGTATATCCTGATTCTAACTTATAGGATAGTAATTAGTACCTGACGAAGCGGCACCGGAACCAAAACTGGTGGTATTTGAGAGACAGTGTTTAAAAGGTTAATATCGGTGTTATTCTGAATTCTTGCGTTAAACTGAAGAAGGGCTCTCGACAACCTTTATAGAGTACAGTTTGCCTAATTATAGATAGTGGTAATTGTGATAATCTAGGGTTATTCTGTGGGTGGAGGCTTAAATCCCCTGGAACGAATAAATCCGTTCAAGACCAGTGCTAGTGAGAGTGAAACTCAGACTAAAACTATACCCTCAGAAGCCTATTTTATTACATAAATAAACGCAAACTGGTATGGCAGTTAGGGTTATCGTTGAGGTGATCTGCAGTCGCTAGCAACTGGGAATGATTTTATTTCCAGGGAATAGTACACATTTTGGCTGAAGTTGGGTCAAATTATTGAGTCAAATTAATTTGTATGATATGATCAATGACCGTTGGCCGGTGTCGTAAAATATTCTTCCCATCAAATATTTTTCCTCCCTATAAGGTGAACCAGAGTTGTAAGCGGGCCGCGGGTATTGAAAATTGGGTCTACCCGCAGGCCCGCGCGGGTATTTTTGCGGGCCGACACAAGCACCTTGCGGGCCGCTTTGAACAGTTCACTGAAATTATTAGACCTAAAACATAAGCAGGTGGTAGGTTCAAAATCTTGAATTAAAATTTTCTTCGGAAAAATGTTTGTCTCATCGACATTTCCGCTCTTAGACTTCTTCTTTGCTTTAGTCAATTATTATCTAAAGTGAGTGCTCAACTATTGGTTCATATACAATTTATATATGCTTGTGAATCTAGTGGCTGCAAAATTCTGGAAGAATTTTTAAGGTTGGTTCAGGTATTTGGAATTTGGAACTTTGGACAGCTTTAGTTTCCTCATCTCTTGGAATTCAGCGATAATTTTTACACCTGTAAATGCTGACCAGCAGACTTTGCATGTCTCATTCGATGTGTCTTATTTGATGTGTACTATTCGAAGCTTTGAGTGCTACAAAGCAAAAATAATACCTTAGGGTGGTGATTCCTTTTAGAGACATCAACTTTGAACTATCATTACTCACTCAGTACTTGGAATTGCGCAGTCATTAATATATCAAATGAAGCCTAACGTTTTTCTTCTTATGGTTGAGAGCAAAATAAAGTTTGTCTTCTAGCTTCGCCGGAGCGAATCACAGAAGATTTTTTGCAGACGTTTTAGCAGAAACCGCTTACGTCAATCGATACCTCTATGGAATAGCTGGGGACCTTTTTAAAGTTATTATCATACTTTCTTTCGTTTTAAAAAAAACGGCCTGAAATGTAATCTCAGCCTGAATTTTGACCAGGGGCCCGTTGCATAAAAATTACAATAAGTTAATAAGTCCAATAAGTCATATACAATAAGCGAATTTGCGTTGCATAAAAGTCATAACCAAATAAGACATAAGCGACTTGTTAAAATAAGCGATTTTGGAATTAAAATAAGTAAATTTCATAAGCGAGCGTTGCATAAAATTTGGCAATAACTATTAACTTATGAAAATTCGCTTATTAAAATAAGCGAATTTAATACTGGTAGAAATGCTCAAAGTACTCTCCTTTAAAGATTTACAGTTTTTTGCTTTATTAGTGGTGTGAAGTTGTATATGAAAAAGTGCCAAGACCGAAATCGTAACGATGAGATGATGTAATAAGCAACGAAGCAAATTCCACATTCCGTTACTGCATAAACGATGTTCTAAAAATTGCTGAACCGAGAAAGCATATGGTCCCTGATTCACAATTCACAATTTACACTGTTAATACTACGTACGGAGGCCTATTTAAAAGCCAATAAACTAGAACTTTAGAAAATTTGAAGAGGGGGACTGAAATTCACATTTTATAAACCTAATTTTAATAATTTATATGGTTTTTATAGCAGCCCTGGGAGTCAACTAGGTAGGCGTTGCTGCTTAAATTATAACTAATTTAATTTATCAAATTACCTACCCTAAATTTTAGGTGGTGTTGTGTTCACCAAAAAGTGAACCCTTCACCTCTCGGCTCAAATCTCCCCCAAATTCTGATGTGAATCCGGAGCCCAAGGGGGGTGGGAGGTGATCAAAATTTCCCCAAAAACGACTTAAAAAATTGGTAGAGTGTCCCCGATGGATTCCCAGAGAGGGGAAGTTGGTCCCCAAAAGTTTCGGGGGGGGGTCAGTTAGCAGTGAAGTCGGGGAGTTCCCCCGACCACGGTTTCTAAGGCAGAATCAGGATAGCTAAGTGCTGGCTTGCTCATTCTCAATAATTTGAAAAATTAAAAGAAAAGAATAAACTCAATACAAACTAAAGGAAAGTAATCAAAATTTTTTAAATTACAAATAAACAAGAAAAGTCGAAAATATCAAAATCGTTATTAATTTCGAAATTTTCGTCGAAAAGTGATAGTCAACCAGACAGAGTCAAACTGTTCACGATCGCCATATGTGAAATTCCAACCTCAGCTGTCTGGACCTAAGGCTGAATCTAGAGGCGGAGCGACTATAGGTTGCAACACTTTAATTTAGTTGATTCTCAACAGTAGCGTAAGAGTTTCATACTCTTATTCTATTATGTACTCTTGATGTCGGTAATTTCTGAATGATTTGTGTCAATTTTTTGATGTGTTTGGATGTAGATTTTCCGTAGCCCGTGAGTTGGTGGTTTTGTATAGGGAAAGTTTCGATAAAACTTCCTAAACTAAAATTCTTTAACCTTATCTTTCGTTGCAGGTTCGAATAATTCCGCTTCGATTTTTCCACCCATTCAACGGTTTGTATTGCTGGAGCCAGTGTTATCATAATTAGGTTGAGTTCAACACGGGTTGAACCCATTTTTGGGTTCAGCCCTGAAGTTTTAGAGTTGGCTAAACCCCGATGCTCAACCCAATGTTATCAAATAATTTGGGTTGACTTATCTTTTCCAGCTTGGCTTCCAACTCAACCCAAATTTCAAACCCAACCCTGTTTTTTCTACACAGGTTAATTCAACCCGGTTTTGATAACATCGGGATCAAAGTTTTCAACCCAATCTCAACCCGGAATGGGGTTTCAACCCGGGTTGAGATGCTTGATAACATTTGCCCCTGGTTGAATTAAGCAATCGAACTATGGGAAAATGGATGATTCATTGCGTTCACGTCAGCGATTCTGCAAATTGATGCAGACCCAGCAATTTGCGTAGAAACTGCACACCTCCACGTTAGGTAGGGACCCTTTCATTCCTCCTGGTTACGAAACTACTTTCTGTCGGGTGAAGAAGGGTTGCGCATCTGGGGATAAGTTTAGAATTTTCGATTGCCTTATTGAATTTTGCAGAAATCTGTATTTAAGCTTCTATTCACGTTTAAAGTACCGTGTAAAGTACCTTTTACTTTTTTAAATGTTTTACGACACTCATGTTTAATTAGGTTTAATGTTGTCTATAATGCTAATGTGCTTGGGGGAAACAATGTTTTTGATTTTGTTTGATTTCCTTCTTACTATTCCGTTTATTTTTAAACAAGACTTTAAACGGACTTGGTTAGTCTTCACATTCAGATTTAGTTGAAACCGTCGACTTTGCTCTCTCTCTCTCTCTCCTCTCTCTCTCTCCCTCTGTGGGATCAGTGGGATTTGTGAGATCATTTTGCCTTACAATGACTTCAGAGACCGTTTCCAAATTTCTAAATAGTGAAAGATTTTGTTAAATTTTTCATAAAATTGTCTGTTAAATTTCATGATTGGCATTTTGATGACTACCAGCAAGGCAGAACATTGAGCTCTTTGAACATTGAGCTCTTTAAGGTGCTGGTATCGCTTTGTGTGAATGTAAGCTTATAGGCTCCAATTTTTATGATGAAGATTGATGAAACTTTCCAAATATGGTGCTCTTTTAACATTCTGGTACCAGCCCCGCATTTTTAGGTGAAAAGCTAAAAACATCTTTGGTTTTTGCCACTATTCTCTCAGTTCGCCATCGATACACAAGATTGGTTGATATAAATTGAAAGAGGTCACCGAAATGAACATTTTTGCTTTTACGACCTTTGACCTATATCAAGCTGGCAGTTAAAGGGGGGTCAATCTGTAACGCAAGAGGCTGACTGTAACGGTCAACCTTTTCGTTATTACAATTATTACGAAATCACTTTACTTAGCTAATAGTTGGCTTGCCTAGTCAGCAAGCATTCCTTCACGTGTCATGTAGCTCCACCTATAGGATAGGTTTGGATGGGTGGGGTCCCCCCTTGAGCTACATGATTGGGACACCCCAGCTAGAGGGCGCTTCTCTTGGGAGGGGGTTTCTCCGTCAAACTTCTCCCCCTTTCAGTTGTGGGTTTTCCCTTGTACAGTATAGTCGTGTTCTCTCTCTATTCTCTCTCCTATCTCCTGTACAGTTTCTCTCCCTGTATAATTTCAGTGGGCCTTTGTACTTGGTGCGTTAGCGGGGCTTCGCCCATATAATTATTTGGTGAGTCTGTGTGTGTAAGTTCTTTTTATTAGTATAACTGTTTGTCTGTCAGTTGGGCTTTGCCCCCCTAAATTACTATACTTGTTATATTTCTATATTTGCTATATTTCTATAAATACTTGTTGTACTTATTAAATATCTCCATTAGCTGTGTGTATTTTTGGTAGGTCTTACTGAGCTCCTAGGTTAGCTTAGTGTTATTTCTGAGGTGAGCGGGTGTCACCCACTCACTAGGGCTATTTATTTGGCGAGGCTTCCCCGGCCGGCTCCTGCGCGGTTGGTGTGTTATTCACTTGTGCCACGGTCTCCTCGCTTGAGTTGCTCTCGCGGGGTAACGGTACTTTTGTGTTAAGTTAGTTTCACTCTGGTACCGCTACAAATCATGAAAAATTAGAAAAGCGGAACAAAGCAGACAAACAATTACCCGAAAGTGGGGTCCCCCTTAAGTTAGCATAAGGCAAAAATGATTTTGGAGGTCACAAATGGCCATTTTTGAGGAAATCAGTTTTGTCAAATTACTGCCAAATCTTACGGAGAATTTTGATTTATTTATACTCTATTGATTTAGTCCTATTGATTTTGTTTCTACTCAATTTATATCGTATATTTATATATCTCAACCTAATTACACATTTTATTATATGCCTATTAGCTGGAGTTCGTTGCTTTAAGCTAAAGATTTGGCCGAAACACATATTTGGCAAAACTGCGATTATTTTGTGTTAAACACCAATTTCTCAAAAACTACCCCATGAATTGGCGTAAGCTTCGTTTCGTGTCATCGCACACTTGGCGGATTTTCTGGAGTTGGAGTATAAAGACCTGGTGAGCCAAATCCATAAAATATCCCTCGACGCACATGTCCTTCATATCATGGCACAAAATTAAATTTTGCCCGATTCTATAGTTTTGAGAGATCGATACTCAAAGTTTGATGGTCAATATTTAGTTAGTATGCCAAAAAATTTTGCTTGTTTTTTGCAAATTTGCTCTTTTTGTATTTACTGATTATGAGCTTTAAAACGATGAGTCAAATTTTTACAACTCGCAAAATTGCGAAAGTTTTTTGCATTTCCAAATTCCTCTCATAAAAGGATACAACCACCTTAAGACCTTATGCTAATATGAAAATTTCAATGCTACAGCGATTGTAAGGTCAAATACTGCAAGTGGGATTATATGGGATTGGGAAAAGCAAGTTTGGATAAATGGGATGGGATGGGACGGTGAATTTGAAAATCTAATGGGATGGGATGGGATGGGATCGGAGAATTCGTCCCATTTGCCAACTTTGCTTTCTACGAGTTCAGCGAATACGCTAAGCGGTAGACAGGGAGCAGAGAACTTCCCTCCCTTTCACGGTGGAGTTACTCTTACAGATTCGCATAGGTTTTCTTCGATAGCGTTGTCGGTGATGCTGACTCTGTGGTGATCAGGGAAGACTTCTAGAAATCAGCGGTAGTTAAGTAGTTTAGACTGAGAGCAGGAACAGGTATTCGTATTTTAATCAGCCACCTTAGACTCAAATTTCAATAAATTACAGTTCTAGCCGACTGAGAATAAAGACTTTACCAAATTTGCATGTAAAACTGGTAAGCTATTGAGTCAGCTTTTTTAGAGCAGAGTTGAAAACTAAGTGTTCGGAGTTGAGTTAATCTTGCTTGATACTCCTGGAGATAAGCTAATCTTGTACCAAGCTTCAGGCAATGTCAGACTCTTTCTTATACTGTTTGGTGTAAATCGGTGTTGAAGTCTACTTTATAGCACACCTTAGCGTGCATTCACTGATTTATACGCACGCCGTGCGGGAAGCTCCGAGTGTGGGGCACGAGTGCGCGAAGCGCACGAGTGCCACGCACGAGGGCTTCCCATGCGACGTGCGCAGTAGAAATTAGTGAACAGCGCTAAGGTGTGTTGTAAAGTACTTATACAACGATTAAACCTATCCTTAATTGATAAAACCGTTTATGTTACAGCTGACAGATATGTCTCGACAAATTTTAATGTAAATTGGCAGCAATCTCATTGACACGCCATGGCTGGGAGGCCTATTTTTTGGTGTGCAGCAGAGCTGTTCTACTGTCTATGGTAAAGCTCTGGTGTACACACTGCTGAAGCATGCAGTGAACTGTATGCTTCAGCAACTTAGATTAGGGACAGGCCTCCCAGCGTATTATCTGATTTATCTGATTTATCTGATTCCCTCAGCATTATCTGATTTATATGCACAGTCTTTACACAGTAAAAGTGCAAAAGAGTTGTATAATATAGTGTATACGCGACGACTGAAGCCCTAAAGCAGGGTGATTTAGGTGTAACATTGTATACAATCCAGAAACTTGTGACTGCAATGTATTTTTAAACCAACTGTCTGCTTAACTGGTTATTGCGTAAGACTTGTGTCAGCCTGCTATCTTTTAACTGTCAAAGTGCAGGTTTCGTTGAAAACAAGTTTTTTGCAACATCAGTCTATTCTGTCTCCGTTTATAAAAAGTTGATACGTTTTTTAAGACAAATCGTATGATTCGCTCGCTCATAAAAGCGTTAACATATTGCGGTTTCGATCTGATTTTATTTGCAATAATTAGTTTATCCGACTTTTAACAGCACAAATTATTCTTTTTTCTACCCTATTTTACACCAAGAGTTTATAACAGGATTATAGTATAATATTGTTCCTATGTGGGATATTACCCATTGGGGTACTGATAGCTAGCTGCGCAGCAGCGCAGCACTGAAAATTATATGTTGTGCTATCTTCATACGTGTGACGTAAAGTATATTCTATCTGATGAAATTATACAATTCTGAATTATTTCGACAATTCTTCTATCCGTGAATGATAAAAGTGATTTCTTTTTGGGTTAGCTACATCAGTAGCACAAAGTATATATAAGCGAGAAAAGTGCAGGTTTAGGCCGTTGCAGTTGTCATCGGTGTGTCAGTTAGGTTGGGGGTTTTGACCTGTTGTTGGGTAGGAGCCGATTGTGCCAAGTTTAGGAAATAGGGAGTGGGTAACGCCCTCCCCTCTGCTTTGTTTGTTCCTTTATCGTGCCCTCTGATATCTTTGTATTAGTTTTGTGTGGTCGTTTAAGAACTGGTATAAGTATTTGATGTCTGGTTTAGTAAATTCTAGCGGTACTTAAGTCTATTAGATCTAGGGACGGTCGCTTAGGGTCCGCAAATAGTTATTCTCTAATCTACTCGCTAACTTACAGCATTCTCGCTTCTTCTCTCAATTGGCTAGGCTTAGATGTCGCACACTGAACTCTTACTTGCAATCTTTACTGAAGTCCGACATTAGTTTATTATAGAGGTACACCTATAGTACTTCACACCTATTATAAAGTCTTGATTACACTGATTTAATCTTTTTTTCGATGCTCAATATTTTAATCATCTAGAATCTATTTAGGGTGTGTTGCTTTTATCATTGTATCAGTTTTGTCATCTTAGGATGTCGTATTGGATGACTCAGTTACCAGACCATGTACTTATCCGAATTTTGTCCAATCTGACAGTAAAGGAAAGAATTAAGTTGGAATTGGTGTGCAAGCAATGGTACAACGCCGTTCAGATGAGTTACTCAAATGTCCACAGTCTGTCACTTAATTTTATCAAAAATCCACTAAATGTTAATCGATCTAATCGGTTTCTGAACGATGTCGTTTATCCTAAATTTCGATCCCTTAGTCGACTGGAGTTGATCAAAACCTGCATCACAGCAGACATAATGCTGACTTTACGTAATTCGTTGCACAGCTTACAAGATCTACGTATCGGTCGATGCAGCATCACCGAATTAGACGCCGTTACCAATTTGCCGGAAGTTAGCCATTTGGTCTTGCCCGGCGCACCTACCTATTGGTGGGACGAAAAGTCAAAATGGCAACTGGATTTCAGTCGTCCATTCTATGAAAGCTACAGTCAGAAATTGGTCGAAATCCTGCCAACCCTGCCCCTTCTAAGTCTGGAGATAACGAAATGTGTCAACGCAGAGTCAGCGCGTGTCCGGAATTTGACATTGTCAATTTTGCAAAAATCGTCGACAGTTGAACACTTTACAGTACGTAATATACAGGGTGCGGATTCTGTAACATTGTCACTTTTACTGCTGGAAAGTGGTAAACTTCAATCACTCTCATTGGGTGTTTGCTTACTGTCTTTGAATGTCAGCGAAGTTCTGCCGTATATCAGCGAAGATCATAAACTAGCCGGTCGGTTGGAGAAGTTAGACTTAAGTATACGCGGAATGGGCCTGACCCTAAATCCCGCCTCCTGTGTTCTGGTATCCAACCGATTCGCCACCCTAAAAGTCCTTCATCTAAATTACGGATTGGCGCTTACCGGAATGCTCCGATTTCCGTGTTTGGTGGAACTCAGTCTGGGAACGGTTCAGCTCAACGCCAACACGGAATCCGGTATTTCGGTTGGCCGATGGTTTAAAACATTATCGGTATGTAAAGTTACTGGGCCAGGAGGTTTGGCTCGACTTTGCATCAAAGGATACAAAAGTTTGACCAGCCTAAGCTTATCCTTTTCTGAGAACTCAATGCTAATTGATGACGTTTGTGCGCTGTTTTCGCGCAGTCGTGGAATTGCGAATTTTGCCATAAAACTGTACGATATTGCCGAAGATGTGGTGCAGGACATCTTAGGCTTAGCTGGAAACTGTATGCTAAGTTTAAGAAATCTTTCCCTTGTTTCGTACGGTATTGAAGCTACAGTAATCGAGGAACTGCTGAGGCCATTTGTTCGGCTGCGACTGAAACTGCTAAAATCTGGAGTTATTTTGCCGATTTTGATCTTGGATTGTCGGACCTCAGATACAGGGTCTGCGATAATATTGGAGGAATTTTCGGAAGCGAAAATAGAATTGAAGTGTCTGGAGAAAACTGGAGCAAATAATGAACCTGAATTTAGTGCTCAATTTTGCGTTTCTTGAATGATTAGTGTGTTACGAACTAAACAGCTGAAACTATGAAAAAACATTATTTTTAAACAAACCAAACCAAAATCTCAACATTGCAGAGTGAATAAAGTGGTAGTCTCAATTAGAAATTACGATATACAGATCCGTGGGGTGTGCCTATGGCTGACGAATCCATAATTAGACTGAACTACTAAAAGGAGATAGTAGTATAAAAACCCAGGTTCCAGATCACTTATTCGTGTTTACATTTTTCATTTAGATTAATTTTATAATTTTTTACCTGAAAACAAGTGCTACTTTCCAGTTTACTTTCCCTCTTTTTGTCCTTTAGCTTTTGGAGTAACTTTGCTAAACATAAAACTGATGAGAGATGCAAGTCCTTTAGAACTTTTGTTAAACGTTTTCAAGATAGTTATTAATTATTCCTTGAAATAAATTCCTTTATTGTCATTGCGATTCCACTGTATCCGAAAAAAAGTCAAAGTAACCATCTTCCTCAACTTGGATAAACTTTCTCAGTCACTAAAGAATCAACCAAAAGCTCGTGTGCTCAACATTTAGTTAAATATTCATTTAATCATTTCAACAATCTGGGAGCATTTTCGTAGTTCAGAATTCATTTTAGAAACTGTTAAAGTTGACAAAAATTGAAACCTACCTAAGTGGCCATTAGTGAAGGAAGTTTTTCAAAGTGACCATGTGGCATTAAATAGAATCACTAAACTTTCATGATCATATCAGTCACTATTGACACCATCTAATGGTAATTAGTATTGTTACTTAGGCTACAATTTAGAGAACAACGCAGAGCTGTGGCAAAAATCACTAATTTGATGCGAACAGTTTTGTTTGTATCTTGTGAATTTTAAGTTTTATTAATTCATCGACTTCCGCATATTGCTCCAACAGGAATTTAAGGAAAGAAAAAATTATTAGAGCAAGGTAAATGCAATATTTTAAAAACAAATCTAAAAATATAAAATTATAAAATGTTTGAAAAATACGTTTTTCTATTGTAGTATCTTTTTATAATATTAAATTTTATAATAAACTGAAAATATTTTCGGTGGTTACAAATTTTCTTAGCCAAAAATTTTCGGTAGTTAAAAATTGTCTGAGTCAAAGAATTTCTGTCTGCTTGGTCCAGATTAATGCGGTTTTTTCCGGTTTTAACCGGGGCGTTATGGAGGACGTTTCATGGACGTGTAATGTGGCTGATAGCGTCCCCGCTATCACCCCCTTTCCAAGTCCCTTTTCAATTTTTAACTTTCGTAGTTTTCCCTAAAACTCCCTAAAAATCCCCCAAATCCTCCTTAAATATTATGTTATTATAATTGTTGGGAAGCCCGATAATTTTGTATTATTTTGAGTGGAAAATCTCCCCTAAATAATTGCAGTGCTAACTTTATGCTCATATTTTAAAAATCATTCAAATCTTATTTTCCCTATTTTCTGAGCATAGACTTAACCTTGCATTTATTTCGTAATTTGTGTTGGCTTAGCAAAGATAGACCCTCCCGTTCCCAACGCATGACAAAATTCTCCTTGACGCTTATGTCATCCTCTCTCCAGTTGGGGGTTTGTCAAGCTATTGAGCGGTCGGTTTCCTAAGTCTGGGGCCCCACCCGTCACAAGTCTACACCTAAAACGTAAGTGTTTTTCATTTTTCCCCTTTGAAAATTACCCTTTACTTACCTTTTCTAATTCCCTTTTTGTTTTTAATCCCTCTCAATTTCGTTTCTTTCTAACTCCTAACTCCCCCTTCCCCCTCCATTTCCTAAGCTTGCGGGGTTGCCCCCGTTCTCCCCGGGTTTATTTTTACTAGCCAACTTCCTTCCCCCAATTTTGTTAGTTGCCTTCCTTCTCTTATTTGTTGCTGGTTCCCTCCCCAAGTATTTGTTATACCCTTTGTGCCCCCGACATTGTGTAATTTTGCGGGTAGCCCGCTATTTGCCTGTCCCTCCCTCTGGGTAGCCCAGACGGGATTCTGTTGTCCTATTTTCCTTGCTTTTGTCCCAGTAAATAGTCCGGTTGTCTGCTGAATTATTAATTTAATTTTCTAACTTCTATTTAACTAAATTTGCCCTTTTTATCTAGCTAGGTAGAGCTCTGGGAATAACCCGGAGCTGGTCCGAAACTGAGCCAAATTTCCTGTGTGTGCGTGCCCTAGTTTTTGTCTGGCGCCCCGTTGGCGTCCCCCAAAAATTGTCTACTCCCCCTGGCGAATCAAGTCGGTGGAAAGAGCCGCCTGGACTAAAGATCTCCACCCGCATTCGCTGGTCAACGTCCTTGCGCACAGTTCCTTTGTAAAATTTGGGGCGTGAGCTCAGTGGTTAAATTCCCTAGCTCCCCCATATTTTACAGACGGCACCTCGATTGGGGAAGAGATCGCCATATGGGGGGGGCCTCAGTGAAAACAAGATAGTAGGACCAAAGGCGTGCGTGAGAGTTAGTCCAGGAAGGGGGGCCGGGATGTAGCCAACAGCCAGTTTATTCAACCCCATTCACCACAAATATTTTGGTATGACGTCCTCCCTCAACTGGGGGGGGGGGAGTATTCGCGCCTCAAAGTGGCATGAACTGAACATGGCAGTTAAAACTGATAGGTAATGGTAACAACAATTTTTATGTGGTCTGGGGCATAGGATAACGTGGGGGGGGAATGGGGGGGGGGTGCAGACCCCCCCCAGACCGACAAAAAACGGGTAGACCCCCTCAGCGTAAAGGAAAAAAGGGCAGACCCTCTCGTCCAGAAAGCAAAAAAGGGCAGACCCCTCAGCGATTTTCACTGAAAATTGGTAATTTTTTAGCAAATTTTAGCGATTTTTTAAAAAAGTTTCTTAAAAATCGCTAAAAATTGTCATTTTTTACTAATTTTTGATCAAAAACGTTAAAAATTCGCAACTTTTGCAAATTTCGGGGCAGACCCCTATAAAATTTCGGATTTTTTCAGGGGTAGACCCTTCGCCGAGGTCGGGGCAGACCCCCCCCCAGAATCGGACCCCGTGTTAGTGTATGGTTTGGGGAAATATCCGTTCACTCGAAGCAAGCAAGCCTTGTTCGGCTTTTGCTTTGGTTCAGAACACAACTTTTGCTTTTTCTGTTTTCAAACTAACACTTTTGATTCTGCGAAAGGTACCTTTGGCAGAGAGCTGCTGCATTGAGCTCGCTATTTCAATTTAACTTATAATTCTTCAGTGGGAAGCAGCTAGTAACAATGTAAAGGAAACAGGCAAAGGAAAGATTGATAACCCTGATATGGGAGTTTAGCTGATGTCCCTGTGGTGTAGTGGGTTAGCACGTCTGTCCCGGGACCAGAAGGGCCGTGGTTCGAACCGCGGCTGGGCCAATTGTTTATTTTCAATTCTGAATGAAAAGCTGAACCTCCCTCTTCCCTTTTCCCTTCTAGGTTCTGATTTCGTGGGTACGACGGTGCCTGACGCCTTCCGTCTTTCGCTTGTCCTTGGCTTCTTCTTGGTCCACCAACCCTGGTAGAAGCGCTACAACACTGTTGACTAGTTGAAATCAAAGAATTCGACTTTCGGCCTATATTTTCACATTGGCATGAAAATTCACATACGTACCCAGCTATTATAACCAAAGAGAGCACGTACCGAATTTCCGAGCACATGTTAATAGTTAATAACAGAAGAATTTATTGCCTATTTTCGGTCGTGTCAAGCTGAAGAGAAAGACACATTTTAATGGTTTTCAATAGTTAGGCTATCAAATTATTATTTTGCCAGCATCTAATACGATATGCAACTACATCGTGCACGAAATGCTGTCCATTTTGAAAAAATTCATTGAAGACATTTATCTGTACAGACAACCACCACAGTTCATGACACAACGAATTTAGCATCAAATTTAGGCTGTCCCTCCCGTTTTTCGGCTTCTGAAGATTTCAGTACAATATTAGCTCCGGAAAATTCTTCCATCCACACTCCGTTTCTGAAATCCACCAACGCGAAGTCCAACATCAAAACTGGTAAAGCAACGCCAGACTTAATCAACGCTTGCCGATGTCGTAAGAAAGGCTTTAACAGGTTCTCCATCATCGCAGCTTCAATACCGCAAACCACTATTGCTAGATTTCGCAAATCTAGAATACACTCTCCAATTAATATCAACATTTCTGTCACTAGGTCTTTGCCAATTGCATGGACTTTTATGGCTACTGTTGTAACGTTCGAACTTCGCGAAAGCAGCGAAGAAAGATCATCAATAATAGTAGGGTTGTCGGACAAGGATAAAATTAAACTGGTTAAGCTTTTGGATCCGTTGATGCAAAGCCGGTCCAAGCCGCCGGTACCCGTAAGCTTACAAACAGACAAACTTCTAAACCCGGGTCCAACCGAAATACCGGATTCCGTGTCGGGTTGGAGCTGAATCGATCCCAGACTGAGTTCCACCAAACACGGAAATCGCAACATTCCGTTAAGTAATAATCCATAATTAAGATTAAGAACTTTTAGGGCAGCAAATCGATTGGACAATAGCATGCACGAGGCAGGATTTAGTTCCATTTCCGGAAATTTGAAATCGAGTTTTTCCAGACTGCCGGGGAGTTTCTGATTTTCCGTTACGTAAGGTAAAACTTCGCTGACAGTAAGCTTTGGTCTGTTAACAGTCAATGTAAACGATTTCAGGTTTGCTCCTTCTAGTAGCAGCAGCAGCAAAATAGTAACCGCATCTGGGCCTTCTAGATTACGTAATGCAAATCGTTCAAGAATTGTCGATTTTTGAATAATTTGCGTCAATCTTTTGACATGCTCTGACGTCGACTTTCCATAGTCCGTCAGTTCCAGAGTCTGTAGAGGTAGTTTAGGTAAAATTTCGAACAATTTCTGACTGTAGCTTTCATTGAAGGCTCGAATAGAGTTGAGGTCTCGTTTGGATCTCTCTATCCATTCACCAGCCTGCGATCCCGGCAGAGTCAAGTGTCGCACTTCAGGTAAATGGGTGACCGCGCTCACCTCAGTAATTCTGCATCGGCCGATGCGCAGATCCTGCAAACTGCGCAACGAATTGCGCAAACTGTGCATCAAATCTGTAGTAATGTTAGTCTTAAATAGCAATAATCGTGTCAGAGAAGGAAATTTAGGATAAATCGAGGTGGTTAGAAGGTTGTAGCATAGATAGGCATTGAAAGGGTTTTTGATAAAGTTAAGTTTTAGACTTTCCACATTTAAGTAGCTCATGTGGATAGCATTGAGCCATCGTTTGCACACCACTTCCAATTTTATGCGGTCCTGAGCTGGTAAGTTGGACAAAATTTGGATCAGAATATGATCTGGTATCTTATTTATTGATGGATTCATTCTAAAAAGTGAGAAAGAAATCCATTTTAGTTATGTTTTTGATATACTCAATTTACTGAAGAGTGCAAGAGTGCAGCGAGCGATAGTCAAAAACTGAAGCAAAAATATTATGGAAGAAAACTTTAATATTTAATATAATAAAAGCAGCAACTGAAAAAGAGTAATAAAATTTCTAAAAACTGCGTAGTTAGTTGGGCCGAACTGTTTGCGTGCATAGTTTGGTAGAAAAAGTTTAAAACTGCAGCGATGAAAAACTATGTTGTTGCAAAAAACTGGTTAGTGTCATTGGCGTATGTTGTCAATTTCTGCTCATGTAAACTTATTGTTGCTCGTCAAACAGTTTAATCCATCCAACGAAAAGTTTCATCTTCCCTTCGTCTTGGCACACCCATTTCTTGAGACAGGCCCAAATTCTTATAGAGTCATAATCCTTGGCTTGAGTACTTTTTGATCCATCCCTTACTTTTCTTTGATTTGCTCTCGACTTTTTTCCGAAATCCAATTTTAAAGCCGTGTGCGGGAGGGTAATGCTGCACATCAATTTTTGAGTCATGGAACGATATTCTGCCGAAAGTTTTTCAAAATAATGCAAATTTCTTTAATTGCAAGAAATTTTA
>JASAND010025458.1:0-41970 GCA_030248195.1 Trissonchulus latispiculum
GGATGAAACTTCGCACACATACTAAACTCGACACGTACAATTTTTTGCGCACATAATCTGCGCAGGATCTGCGCAGGAATCTGCGCAGCTTCTGCGCAGCCTTGTTTTACACGGTCATTCGACCATTTTCACTCATATTATAGGGGTCGCTACCGCGACCCCTATGATTAATGAATTTTGCTATTGTTTTGCAGGATGTGCATAGGGTCTTGCTAAGATTAGCCCAGATTCTGACAATACTTGGTGTGGGACATGGACATATGCATTCGTAAATATCTTCGCATGCACAAATATTTTCGCAAATGTCCCAAAATTTTTTGATTTACAAAGTTAGAAATTTTTGACTGACAAGGGGAAACCGAGGGTAACCAAAAACGGTATGCCCTCGACTTTGCTAAAAGCTCCATATAGAGGTTTTCCGGCTCACAGACCACGAATATGAAGACTTTTTTCGATCCAGCTTTTCGTTAGTATATATAACATAGGCTAAATTTGTAAGACGAAAGCTTATAATGTGCTAACGAAAAGCTGAATCAAACCCGGACTGCAGATTCGTGTTCTGCGACCCCGAAAACCCTACGTATACCAAATCTACCATAAAATTTGAAATAAAAAATTTTTTGGTTCCACTTGACCCCTCTTCCGAATCGAAACAAATTAAATATCGGCAAATCCAAAGAAATAGCAGAAATTAACTTATCAGGCTGATCAATGAAGCATACCTAACTCAGAATAAATAAACAATAACAAGAGTATAGCGGCTGTTTCAAATCAGGATGGGGATCGGCCCTTTACTTTGGGGATCCTCTTTTTTGCCTACTCACCCTCCAGATTTACATCTATCTTTTGTTGCCGCAGACAACCTTAGCTTCTCTGGATTACTTATTATATTCTGTTTTTGGATAACAACAAAAGTGCCACAACGCAATAGAAGTATACAAAACGTACAAAAATACATATATAAAAATATTTTTAGGTAATAAACTTTTGAACATAAATTTAAAGCATTTTAGGGATCTTAGACCAATGCTGAAAAGGGAGGTAACAGTATATATATAAAATCCAATCAACAATTTCTTACTATTTTGTTTTCTGAAAAGTCTAAAGAATTTTCAATTTTTCAAAATTTCTTCTTAACATACGTATGCAATATATTTAATGTTAGAAACATACATGAATATACATGTAGACAACATTTGGTGTCCAAGGCCTTTTCCTCAGCTCACTCGTAAAAGGTTCTATTCAGTAGCTAAATGCTTATTCCCTCAAGGCATGAATAACGTACTAGACATAGATCATACACACACATACATATATGAAAGTACCACGCACGCCACGGAAACACATACACACACTCCCTGCATCCGTAAATGTTCATAGCGTGCTACGAGCACATGCGTGTGTATTGTGTATCTGTGTATTTATATATCTATGCATGTAGGGGTAGCCTGAACGTAAAAATTTCATGGAACTATGCTATGCTTTATGAGGTTTCCTAGTTCTAATAGACATTGCCTGAACAAGCCCCGACAACGCTAAGGCACTAGGAGCTCCCTACAACAAATCACCAGACGACTAACTTCGATATATAATGTGTATGTACGTCCGTCCCATTCAAGTACGTGCGTACATTACATACTGTCTATATATACATGGTAATGGTATATTACATACGTCCTTAGCCTAGATGGAAACTCAGGATACCCGACCCGAAGCTTCAGTTGAATAATACCCTAGTAGAAGACTCAGCAGAAACGAAAACTGCTCGGACAGCCGAAAAACTCAAAAAGTCAGCACTGAAAATATTACGGGAAGTCTCGCCGGAATTTTATGCCTTTTGCGAACTTGAGTAATTTAGTTTAAACTTCTGGTTTAAAGTTTAATCTCAGCGCTTTCGATAACAATATATTTGGAGTCACAGGGACAGCCCTAGATGTCGGTGCATTTCCAATTACAAATAATGCAGTACGTATACAATTAGTATACACAGCAAACAGACTACTACATAATATATATATATATATATATATATATATATATATATATATATATACACGAACAGCACAGGCAAAAATAAGTGGAGGGGACAAGTGGAGGGGAGGTCGAAAACTGGGGGGGGGCATAAAATGGGCCAAAAACGCTAAAAATGCTGTATAAATAGCCTGTTTTCCACATACACTGCTATAAGTATGCTTAAAAGTGCTCAAAAAATCAAGTTTTAGCACCAAAAAGGTGATTTTTGATCAAAAATTTTCGGCGAAGCCGGAAAATTTTGAAACTTTTGACCAAAAATTCTAAAAATTTGGCAATTTCTGGGCACTTTAGGGTGAGTGGGGGGGAAGCCCAAAAAAGTGGGGGTGGGGCCGAGTGGGGGGAGGTGCTCGAGTGGGGGGAGACCCAAAAAGTGAGAGGGGGCGCCCCCCCCGCCCCCCAGTAAAATAAACCCAGTATATCATAGGTAAAAGAAGACATATATACATAACATACGTACAACTAGTGCTAAGACATTTTATCCATATAAATACCACACGGCGAGTCATCCGAACTGTGAGGAGGTGAAGCATGATTGTTGGATGGATGAGACACATTATGACTAGAGGAAGGAGAGCCACAGGAGTTAAGATCCATTTTCATCATCGGGATATAGGCCAGTGGAGGGGGCGGAGGTACCCGCCCGCAGCCACCCTCAGAACGGGAAGAACTGGCTTCGTAGTCCATGGGGAGATTTGGTACAGGAGGAGCCTCCAGCAGATTCCCCTCCAAATCGTCATCATTGGGCGGGGAGGGTTGAGGCTGGAGAAATTTTTCTGGAGACACGGAAACTTCACCACCACCATTGTTGCCTGTCGGGCCACAGCTACCCAGGGGGGCCAGGTCTAGTTTCATCTCATAAACCGTATCACTGGCCGGGCTAGAATGGGCACTGGCAGCCAGAATAAAGTTATTGATGGCATCCGCATGGCTTTGAGTGGTGGACCCTCCTCTAGCGGCTCCGGAAGATTGGATTAAAAGTGGACTGATTAAATCTCGAGCCGCACCAGAAGTCGTCGTTGGTTCTATCCTAGACTTAGCAACAGCCGAAGAGATCGAATCCAAAATGTTTCCATGTCCATTCCCACGCCTTATCTCCTCATTAATGCCATCATCATCATCATCATCATCATCATCATCCTCCTCTTCCTCACGAGGATCACTGTCTAAACTCTGTTCCTCCATATCCTGGAAGGCCTGTTCGGCTGCAGCCAAGCAACGATCGTAGGATGAGACACCACCGTGACCACCGGAGTCCGAGGAAACACAGATCCCATCTTCTCCCATGTCCAGCATCCCACCCGGGCGTCCTCCGCTGTCACTCGATCTGTCGCCGGACCATTTGTCAACTGAACGTCGACGGGCATTCATAAAAAAATTGGACACAGTTGCCAGACTGAGACCCAGCTGCTGGGCAATGGTCATCTGCATCTCTTTGCTGGGACGTTTGGTCTCCTTGAAGATAGCCTGCAATAAATATACGTACTTATATAATTACCAAACCAATAGCATTCAGGATTATAAACAAGTAACAGAAATGCTCCGCACAAAAGGGGATAATATGTGTGTTGGGCCTATTTCTAACCTTTAAATTCCTGTTGAGAAAGGCATAAATCCGACACAGCAACTTTTGGTGGATGGTTCCATGTCAAAAGTTGCTCAGCTCACTTACGGCTTTCATTTGATACCAAATTTGTCCACTTTTGAAAAATTTTATTTTTGACGTAAAATCGCCTAAGTCCCCACCCCACCCCACCACAGCACTCTACAGCCACTTTGCGTATGCAGTTCTATGACAAAAGTTGCTCAGCTCACTTAGGGCTTTCATTTGATACCAAATTTGATCACTTTTGAAAAACTTTATTTTCGACCACTTGACCCTCCCACCCGCCTGACCCTTCAAACGGAAAACTGGAACCAGCCCATCAAAATAGGTGCGTCGGACGGTAAAACGAATATCGAAAATGAGCTGGGCGTACCAGAAAACCACTATAGACAAAGTTTTGAGAGCCCAGGTAAAGCCTACTATGGACCTTCAGGAAACGGTTCCGACTTGACCCTCCCGACGGCAAAGTAGAATCAGCCCAGCAATATATAGGCACGTCGGACAGCAAAACGGATACTTGGAATGAGCTGGGCACACCAGAAAACCCCTATGGACAAAGTTTTTGGAGGCCAGGTAGAGCCTACTATAGACCTCCAGGAAGCGGTTTCCGACTTGACCCTCCCGACGGCAAAGTGGAACCAGCCCAGCAAGATGATAGGGTCTGACGGTAAAACTAACTGCGGAAATCGTTCTCCGTGCCAGAAAATCATTGTATGGAAGATTTGAGGTTTCAAAGTTGAATAGATTTCGAGTTTCCATTTTTCGAATTTCCGCCATTTTGGACGGGCCACTGAGGTCGCTAGGGAAGTGATAGAAAAACGCAACCTAGACCGTTAGTTAGTTCAATATATGTAATTTCTGAATATAAAAAGAAATCAGCTCCAGCTCGGAGCGTTCGACCTGAGCGACGACCACAAAAATGGTCACTTTTCGGTTTCGCTATGAGCCGACTTTGCGGCGCCACTGCGGCGCTGTGGCGCAGCTGCGGCGCAAAAAACGTTGTGATTCTTAAATTCTTTAGAGGGTACTACTAGACCCTGTAGCCCTTTAGGTTGGCCAACCGCTGCAGTTCACGTGAAAGCGGCGAACATTATGTACAATACAACCAAACCATCAAATAGAAGAAACCGGAAAAAAAACATCACTTTCATAACCGGTCCGGGGCGCAAATTTTTAACGGTAGGTGATACGGGGCTGAAACTTGCCAGACATACTAAACTCGATGTGCTCTACAATTTGCGCATAAAATCAGCGCAGGAACAGCGCAGGATTTTGCGCAGCTTCTGCGCAGCTTATTTTACACTGTCTCCAACCGCTTTTCACACATATTATAGGGGTCGCTGCCGCGACCCCTATGATGAATGCTACGCAGTACGTAGATAAGCTAAATAACGTCAGCAGCAAAACTGTACAACTCAGCACGAACCGGAACTGGCTTTAAAAAAACCGGAACCGGAGGATGAAACTTCACACACCTAATCTGCGCATAATCTGCGCAGGAATCTGCACAGCCTCTTCGCAGCCTTGTTTTACACTATCATTTGACCTTAAGCACTCATATTATAGGGGTCGCTACCGCGAGCCCTATGATATACGTATATATAAAGCCCAGGTGAAATTTTGAAAAGCCCTGCTTCAAAGTGAGTGTGGAGAGTCGAAAAAAGTGGTGGGAGTATGCGGCTGGAGTGGAGGAAACTCGAAAAGTGGTGGCGCCTCCGAAACTAAGGTAGTGAGCAGTGAGCAAAGCTTCACTATACTATGTAATTCTGGCCTTTTTTTAGGGTTTTGAAAGTGGGTGGGGGAAAGCTTCTAGCCCCTAGGGAGAGTGAAGGGAGGCTTCCGAATGTGAGGAGGGGCGAGCCCAAGGTATAAATATACCTAACGAAAAATTAGAATTTTAAGGCAAAAATTCAAAAACTCGCTGTTTTTTAAGCTTAAAATGAACTTCTAAATCCATAAATTAGCTAAAAATTGAGAAAGAATTTGAAAATTTGACCTCAAAAACTTAATTTTTTGACACGTTTGGGCGACCCCAAAACAGTGGTTGGGGGCTCGCCGAAAAGTGGGGCTGACTCCAAAAAGTGGAGGGGGAACCGAAAAGTGGGGGAGTCCGCCACGCCCCCCCCAACAAAAAATGACAGGTACTTTGCCACTGAGAGTTTCTCGAAAATGCATTCTTTGAAAGCCACCACTATGTTGGTTCAAAAACACAATCAGCTGACCTGTGCGAAGTGTACAGTAACAGTATTACTCCACCGAATTTCGTTAAATTTACTTAGCACTTGAAGAAAAATGTTAATTCCTGCATTTTAGGCATTTAAAGCTTGTGCCAAAGCAAACACCAAACGTAAGAGCTGTTGGTTTAAATACGACATACTATGACTGTAAATTAACTAAAACGTTTGTGCACCCTTTGTTTTCTTCTCGGCCGATTTGGGGGGGGGGGATCGTATATGAGGGCACACTCCCACCTCACTTTCCTACCCCCACATTTTCCCCTAAAGTAAACAGAGTAAACACATTCGTACAACTTTTGAGGTTGATATTTAGTGATTAAGATTGATTTTTGTATATATTTTTACTTTTGGATTTAAGCATTTTTGCTCAAAAATTACGTTTATCACCATAAAAGGCTACTTTGTAACAAAAAATTACGGCGAAGCCGGAAAATGTTTGACCAAAATTCTTTAAAATTTGGCAATTTCCGGTCAGGGTGAGTGGGAGCGGGAACCCCCAAAAATGGGGGTGGAGCCGAGTGGTGTCTGGAGAAGGCTAGGCTGGGGTGGAGAAATGGGGGTCCGCCCATCCGCCCCACTAAAGTAAATTCAGGCTATACTATGCTCTAGAGATGGGCACTTCGGCCCGTCGGCCCGGCCCGACCCGGCTAGTGCCGGGCCAACCTCTATTAGTTAGCGGACCGGACCGGGCCGGGCCGAGAAATTTTTTAACTGCAGGCCGGGCGTTCCGAAACGGGCCGAATCAACTCTAGAAAATGTTGTAAAATCACTAAAATTGGCTACACATTTACTGATTCTGGTTATTTTATGGCAAAATTTAACATGTAGAAGCATAATTTAGCCTCTCCGTCTTGCATTAAGGCCTTTGAAATAATATTTTGTTAGTAACATTTTTGAATTTTTCTGTTGGCGGGCCGGGCCGGGCTGGATTTTGCAACGGGCCGGGCCGGAAAATTCTGCCAGCGGACCGGGCCGGGCCGAGCAAAATTTTGGAGCGGGCCGGGCCGAAAAAATCCGGCCCGGGCTCATCTCTGCTATGCTCTCGAAATTTCATTGAATTACGCAACAACCAGAAGAATTGCGAATCTAACAGTTTCAATATATACGTAATTACTAATTACGTAACGTCGTAACATGATTACGTGAGCCGTCATAAATGACAAAGATTGGGTAAGCAGTCTACCAATCCAAAGATTTACAAATAAAACCGGTCTCTGAAATTACAAATTATGTGAACCCACTTGCAAAGTTCTCTTCTGGATATCCGTAAACACCATTCGGGGCCTTTTGGGTCCTTGTGGCTGATTTTTCTGTTGTTGTTGCTCTTCTTTGTGCTTGCAAGCTAAAACAAAAAATATATAAATATGCGTATCTTAATGAAATTGCTACCCATAACACACAACGTACTGGTCCTTCTCAAAAAAGCTAGTTCAAGCCAGAGTTATCAGTCTAGTTTCCTTCCGGTATCACCCTAAAGCCGAGACTTCGTTAGTTTCGCTCAAGCCCATCAAGCCTCTGTTTCGTATCGAGCCGGGAAATTTTTTGGAAACGTCACATTTCACAAAACATTTCAAATAACGAGGCTAACGCGGTCCGAAAAACGTATTTTCATGTGTAATAATGAGCCAAGCCTAAGTTTCAAAAACGGTATGAAACTAAACTTAAGCCACACTGTTGGGTGTCTCCGTATTGTTTACGCCAAACTCTGACTAGCATGTTGAGCAACGAAGCAGCCTCTGCTTCTGCTCTGCTCCTCTGACCATTTTTGGGGCTTTTTAAAGCATATTGTGTAGGTTAGCTTTTAGAAGCTAATTCAGAGACATTCATTATTTCGAATTATTAACTTTATTCTTCAAGTAAATACTTGTCTTATCATGTCTTGTCTTGACTTTAAGCAGTAAGCGCATTTAAAAGATACCCTCTCAAATGTCAGAAAATTCTGGGCACGCCACTGCCTTCCGTAGATCCTTATGCAAATTTCGTCTCTCTAGCGTCTTCAATGAGTCCTGCAGCTTCGATAAAAGATTAAGACAAAAGCTAGGCTGAAAACGACCGGATCGTTCAAACATTCCGACAGAAAATTGCATTTTTCCAAGCGTGACTTTCACGGAAAAAACAATCGGACATAACTTGTCCAGAAGTGAAATTTTTCAAAGTTGGAAATTTTGACCAAAACTTTTTGCGACTTGTAGTACTCGTCGTGTATATAGATTCCAACAATACCTAATTGCCTAATTTCGTGCCCTATGCCTTTTACACTCATATTATGGGGGAGCGCTCTCGCGCTCCTCTTTAATTAGGGTTGGTTTTTTTCCGGAAAAAAAGATTGCCGGAAAAAATCTTTTTTTCCGGTTTTTTCCATTTTTTTCCTTTTTTTTCGGTCATTTTAAAATTACACAATGTGCTCAAAGTTGCGTTATTTCATGTTTTTGCATGCACAGAAGCAGTGTTCACGATATTTGTAGCCCCACAGTGGTAATGCAATTACACAAGCGCTTAGAAAGATTTCAGTAGTGGTTACAGGAATCAAATATGTTCAGCGGGTGACGCTGTTAAAGCAAAGGACAGGTCCCTTCTGTATACTTTAGCGGTTCTACTAGACCTAGTTTGTGGTTTTCATAGGTAACACGCAGCGTAAAGTAAACAATTCCTGATATTTTAACAGTTTTGGTTGAACACTCCGACTCTACTGTTAGGTATATATTGAATTATTAACTCTACCTGAGTTACGCAATCATTTTCACATTCCAAGGGAAAAACGCTAAATCCCAAAGTCAGCTCAAATGCATGAATATCGTATTCTTACATCATTAAACACCGTTTTTGATGGTTTCTTAATGTTCCGACGTTATAAATTAACTTTCAGAACATGTCATTGTTTTCCGATGCATCGAAAAACCCAAATACAATTTCGTCAGATTTAGCATACCCCCACCTGCTATGACCCACGGAAAAGGTTGTAAATAGTGTGAAATTGCTGGAAAAGCTCAGAAAACATGATATTTTTTATTGTAAAAATTAACGTTAGAAATATTTTTCCATTTTTTCCACCCCATCGGAAAAAAATGGAAAAAACGGAAAAAACCTTTTTTCCAGTCCTTTTTTCCGCGCCCATCGCTATCTTTAATACGTATATATATTGAACACCATGGCTTTTTCCAAAAGGAGGGGGAGGGCCCGGGCCCCCTCAATCGGATCTCCTCCAGACTTGGGTCGAACTTCCAGAATCGTCACCCTCCCCCAAATGATTCGGGTCTTCCCCACCTAGAATCCAAAAATACTAAAAACAAATTTAAAAGAATTTCTTAAGGCATCCAGACGTTTCGCTTTCTTTGGCAGCAATTTTAAGCATAAACTTATTGATTTACTTATGTATTCACAAATTGATCAATTTTAGTTCAAAAGCAAAAAATTATATATATAGTTTTGCAAATCCCCCCCTTATAACTGGGAAGGAACCCCCTGACTTTAACCTTAAGAAATTTTGGCCCAAAAAAGGCCAGGCACCACACGTCACAATTTCTAAAAAGTCAGAAATATTTACCATAAAAAGGTTGGCCTATTGTGGCCAAAAATGGCCACAATCATTTCTGTTTCCCAAAATAAAGAAGTCATCTTAGCATGGATTTTTTTCAAGTCGCAATACGACATGACACGAACTACGAACTAGTCGTAAATGGATATAATGGCAGATAGCCATATATAAAACGGATATATATGCGTAAAATCTAGAAGAATATGAATGAAAGCATATATCAATAAAAATGAACTCATGAGCTTCTGATGATAGATTACCTTTGGCAATAAAAACTTGAAAAACCTTAAAGAAATTAAACTGACAGTTACGTTTCTAACACAGCCAAAAATCGGAGAAATATATATATATTCTTTCTTTTACTTAACTTCAACCAGAACAGCTAAAAATGATAAGTACTCGAATCATCAGTGAAATCTCGAATTGAAATATTGCAAAGGAAACTGCCATTTCCCATGAATCTTGTGAAAACGTTTTTAATACTGGAAGAAGGAGGATTAGAGCCTTCCAATGTCAGACACGTAAAAGATTTCACGAAAATACGCAAAGTGTTTGCACGAAAATACGTAAAAGAAAATACGCAAAGCTAAATCAGGATAATCTATGTCAATCAAGCAAACACTTAAGTCACAGTCAACCAATATTGGCACCCATGGTTTGAGCATTGAACATGGACGAGATTTAGAAAACAGTAATGTTTCAGCGAAACCCTAATCAATCTGCACTGGGTAGGACGAATAACTGTACATACTAAACAGCACAGATTGTGCATTAGAATAAGCAGAATGTACTACATCTATATAACAGAAAATGGATAAGAGAAACTGAGAGAGAGAAAGGCAAGAGACTTCTATTATCCAGCAGCACACGTATTAAGGGGCTCTGGAAATGAGTGAGACCAAAAAGTATCGACCTATTCCCCTTACCCCAATATTGATGCAATGGAGACACATGGAGAAGAAAAGGGGGGGATAGACGACAACAAGAAAGAGAGAGACTGCTTGGCCAGAACTGCAAACGTGCCTGGCTGACTAACTCAATTCATTTATATACTATACATAACACATAATGCATACGTACAGAGTGTAGTCTTATGCACGTTCATACGTACGTATGCTCATTCGTTCATTCTTTTAAGCCAATATCTCTACTCTCAAGTCCTCTGCTTTCCACCTCTTGCTGGCTGCTTTGCTGGAACTCCGCTCAATGCGTCGCCTCCTCGTCTCGCCTCGTTCAATGATCACTACCGCTCAGGCCGTCAGTTCAATGCTCTGCTCAGCTAAGCCAAAGGCTGACTCCGCACTGCTTTGCTTTAACCATTAATATGTTAGCTTTAGACATCCACAACACACACACACATGGGTACGTAGATGCATCTATTTGAACTTAAGAAATCATTATTACAAGGGTGCATATACATATATACATACATACGCAACGCACTTTTTTCAAACTCTAGAGCTTGTTAGCAGATGGAAGCTTGAAATTAACATAAGGCTTATAAGGTCAGATAAGATACGCATGTAAGTAACACATCTCATACACAAGTGGGCTGGTACGTAATGAATATATTTCCGTATATAATAAGTAAGGTGTATATAGATGTGTGTGATGACGATGAAGCATATATATATATATAAATACGTACGATTCCCTGATCGAGATCTCTACACAAGTACAAATACGGCTGATATGTCTATTGAATACCGATAATCTCTAAAATTCATAAGCTCTATATATATACATATTCGCCTCACGCCCTCACCACATTAGCACACACATATTATGTACCTACATAACTAGCACGGATCAATACGTATGCATATTCATGCTAGCCTAGCACTCATGATTCAGAGCTAATAAAATATATTCGAGATCATGTAGCAAACTAAGCATACGTATATTATGTATCCAGAGTGTGTATATACATAATATACATGAAAAAATGAAACTACAACGTTTGGAAGCAGCTCAATAAGTAACTCTAAAAAGATTTACAAACGTTGAAGCATACACTTCTTCAGTTCATGTACATATACGTACATAAAGGAAAGATGTGGATTACGTATTCTGAGCACATATACATAGCACGCATTTAATTAAAATTTACCAATCAATGAACATACATAGGTGTTCAAAAAATTAGTACCAATAGTACGTGCACTTGTCAAGAAGTAAGCCGTCGCTAGTAATACAGTTTGAGTTACATCTCTTCTTTTACGTCGTATATATTTTCTTTCCTTCTTCTTTTCTTTGTTTGTTTTTCTCTGTCTTAGATTGCTTGCAATGGCTGGCAAGAACAGATATTGCCATCAAAAATTTTGGAGAAAATTGGACAAACAATCCCTCTGAACTACTACTCGAAATTCTAAATAAATTTCATATATATATTACTAACTATCCTTTGGAATAATGCCTATTAACCAGATACAATGATTGTTTACTATATTGTGCTGTGCTAATAAACCGATCTATCTATCTATCTATCAAATCAAAAATAAGAAAATAAGCTAGTTTTTATGCCTCCCAGAGCCGGAAAAAATTTTTGGTTGGAGGCCAAAGTCGGCCAAAACGCCAAAATGGCCAAAAAGTATGCTTCAAAGGCGCCTTAATAAGTCAGATTGGGCTATATATGGGTTAATACTGACTATATGGTTAAACAGTACACATATCGGGGTCGTCCAAATGCTCTATGATTTTGCGTCTCCGACATTGGCCCAACACACATATTATCCCCTTTTGTGCAGAGCATTTTTGTTACTTGTATATATATTTATATAAAAGTAAAATATATATCTGTAAATTATTCGACTATATATCTGTAAATTAGCGACAAGATGTGTGAAGGACAATTTTGTAATGATAAGCTTTACGTGCTATTTATATATATGAAGGTCAGATATCGACAAATTATATTATGACATACGCCAATATGAGCCTCGTTGTAGGACAGGCTCATATGTTAAGCGGTTGCAACTTGTTTTCCTTAATTTACAACCTCCCTACGGAACTCATATATATGCATTTTGCCATTTTACAGGCTAGTTTTTGCTTATGTACAACCTGTCTACGAAGACTCATATGTATTTTACATGCGACGAAGGAGCACTTTTTGTTCTTGTGTAGATTAGCTAGGTATATACGTAAACTATATACTAATACGGCAGGCAACGAGAAAAGAACAACCAAGGCTATGATTGTAAAGCTAGCGGTTCAATGGAAATAGAAAATCGTCGGAGAGAGTCCTGAAATTATTGTTGAAATATATATATAGACTTTTCTTATAAATGGTTGATAAATCCACAGTAAATGTTAAGAGTTTATAGAAAGAAATGTTTGCTTTCATTAACACTCGTTTATCAGAGTTGTATATTATTTACGCACCGTAACTAAATCTGAACACTGGTATGTAATATATACGTACGTATGTGTATAACTTTTTCAGTCCGCGAATAAGGGTTGCTCGGCGAAGCTGTGCCCATATTAATTCGCCCACAACCTAGTCCTCTTCTTTTTTGAACCTAGCCCCCATATTAAGCATTTTTAAAACTAGTCCTCTCTTGATTTTAGAACCTCACCACCACCCATATTACTTTTTCATGCTCCGGAGGATCATTTTCATTACTTGTATATCATAGGGATCGCGGCAGCGACCCCTATAATATGTGTGAAAAGTGGCTGGAGACAGTGTAAAATAAGCTGCGCAAAATCCTGCGCAGATCCTGCGCAGATTTTATGCTCAAATTGTAGAGCACATCGAGTTTAGTATGTCTGTGAAGTTTCAGCCCCGTATCACTTACCGTTAAAAAGTTGCGCCCCGGACCGGTTATGGCGGCGATGTTTTTTTTCCGGTTTCTCCTATTTGATGGTTGTATTGTACATAATGTTCGCCGCTTTCACGTGATCTGCAGCGGTGGGCCAACCTAAAGGGCTATGGGGTCTAGTAGTACCCTCTAAAAAATTTAAGAATCACAACTTTTTTGCGCCGCAGCTGCGCCACAGCGCCGCAGTGGCGCCGCAAAGTCGGCTCATAGCGAAAGTGACCATTTTTGTGGTCGTCGCTCAGGTCGAACGTTACAAGCTGGAGCTGATTTCTTTTTATATTCAGAAATTACATATCTATAAATTCTATATCTTGCCTACTACTATGTTTTTCCAAAAACAAAGAAAACGGCCTGAGCGTATGCAGATATAAAACATATCTGGAAAATTTGGTCAAGTTTGGTTGAAGTAGTGACGAGAAAGTCAAAAACAAAGAATTCGCAACTTTTCATTGTTTGCTTTGGTTTCGGGAATTTGCAATGCTTTCAAGCAGATGCAAAGTGTTTTCTGTTAATTATTACACATAAGTAACACAACGACAACCTTTAAAACCCAATAGATTGAATTTTAGGATAAGTTTCTCTTGCTTTACATTGAGTGTGCAAACGGTCAACGTAATGCAGCCGTATATTCAACAGCTTGTAACTTTTGATAAAAACCACGTACAGAAGAGATATGCACATCATTTTAAAGCACGGTTTTTTTTTGCGTAAAATACTGCGTATTTACGCAGTCGAGCTTAAAAATACGCAGTCAAAAACAAAAATACGCACCAAAATACGCAGCCGAAAAATTCGGTAGCAAGAATTTCCAGAGTGCTCTAAATTAATTTCTTGAGACAATTCAACGTAGTTTGGGCTCCGGCTTCTTCTGGGGGGCTCGGCCCCCCAGACCCCCCCCCCCACTTCCTCTTCGCTTCTACATTGCTCCTTCCGTCTGCAGTTGCTTCTAAGCACATGTATAAATATTTATAATACATGCGTTGTTTTTGTTTCTATTTTGATTTGACATAGTTAACTAAAATCTTATCTGTTCTTAAGACTCTACGTATTTGTTCTATTCGTAAACTCTATTTCTCTAACCAACAATTGACTTTACTATTATATTGCTCCAGGCCAAGAATTCAAAGTTTTAAGAGCAAATTTAATCAAAAATTTAAAATTTTCTTCAACTTCTGGGGGGCTGCGCCCCCCAGACCCCCTACGTATCTATTTCGCATCAAATATTCATACTTTTACACCATAGTTCAATCGGTACGCAACGTAAAATGAAGCTAAGACCTTTAAGTTCGTTTAGAAACTCTTAAAACGAATTAATTCGACGCTAAATGCGTTTATAGCGTTTATAACGTTGAGAAGCGATTTTTGTAATTTTACGCAGTCGAAAATAAAAATACGCACTCGAAAACAAAAATACGCAAAATTTACGCAGGTCCGATTTTCAAAAAAAACCCTGTTTTAAAGCTCGTTTTATGCTCTTTCACATGGCAGATTCAAATTTAGGATATAAGGCTTAAATAAAATTTTGATTATTTGCGCATGCGCAAAGCCATCATGATAGCTAACCAATTATGCACTCTCTGACACCAAAATTTTATGCAAAGATAGCCTGCCAGCCAAACGTGTTTCGCCAATAGTTTCGTCATGTTTGCTTCATTTATATCAAGATTAGCTCGAAAATCCCGCTAGTAGTACTACCACCTTAAGTGTAATTGGACTGGAGAGATCCGATCTACTACACGAAGGAGCGGCTGCTTTTTTAGAACCAAGATAAGTCAGAAGTTTTTGTGTTTGTTGATTGAAAAATGGTTCAGGGACGTGAAAACGTTATAAACAAATTTAAGAACAGAAAAAATTGAAATAACCAAAATGTAGTTAGTTAAGGTGGTGATTCCCTTTGGCCACATTTAGTTTGCACCATTATAACTCATTCATTACTTGGAGTTAAGAAGCCATTTTTATATCAAAATCTAGCTTGACATTTTCTCTTTTTAATGCATGCCATGAAACTAATGTTGCTTTTCTAAAATATTTTTAACACATTTTAGAAGAAACATAATTTTCCAGAATTTTTGCAGACTCAAGTAAATTCTTTCGCGAGACATCGGTTATATCATTCGATACCTCCATCAAATAGCTGGGGACGATTTTTTATTTATTGTGAAATCGCTCTTCGTTATAGAGAAATAAGCTGAAATGTGTGCATAACCTGGATTCTACCTACTTTTTCCAAATTTGTCAAGCAATTACTATAGCTAGAAAGCAGCAATCGGGGCAACTAAAAAATCGTCCCTGGGTATATTTGTGCAGAACACATTTGTTCAGTAGCAGCCCCCCAACTCGCATTGTGAATGCTCCACAATCTTTGGAAAAAAATTGGTCATGTTTTTGCAAAAATACATTTCTTATGATAGCAGCCTACAGGATAGTAGTTGGAAGACGATCATGCTTCGGATTATTTGTCCCTGTGAGACCTTCACATCGACGCCCTTAGTTTGATTTTACGGCTTGCGTAGTTCAAGAAATGTTGGATTATTTGATTTCTGCAAAAATGACTAGTTTTAGACGCCAAAACTAGAAAATCGGCTATATCTCACGGTAGAGCAAAGATAGAAACTTACTTTAAAAAGCAAAAATGTGAAGCTCAATGAGGTCTTTCGAATGAATACAGTCATATTTGTATTGCAGCTGCCAAACGTTCAGAAATTGGGAAAAACCACTCTGACCGGAAATCTCGAATTTTTGAATTCGGATTGCGCGGAGGGTGTTAGAACGCTAAAAGAACTTATTTCGGAAAGTTTCATCAAATTTCGTCTTGATTTATGCCACCAAATAACAATATGTGCCCAAAAGGAATCACCACCTTAAAGGGTTTAGAAAATAACCAAAAGTATAGTTGGACAGATTCTAATGGGTATACAAACAGTTTTCTTTTAATTTTTGGAAAACAGTTATCGAAGAAACACATTCACGCCTCTGTTTTGCTACCTTTTGTTTGGTTTTGAATATAGAGTTTGAATTCACATGTATAGCAAAATTGGGATCCAGTCTCATTGCGACTGGATGGAATGGAGATGGAGTCCGAACGTCAGGAGAGGACATGGTCGCTGTCCATAGTGACATCTCCAACAAAACTCAGCTAAGTGAAGTGACTTGGTGGTGAACTTAGATGATTTGGAAAGGCTAGATTGTAGAATAGTTTGACTTTAGAAACTGGAACTCAGCGAACGGCATGGCGAGTAAAAAAGTTTATTTGTAATTTAAGTTCGAATAAATCAAAGAAGTGGACTTTCATTCTTTCCTATCTTGAGACTCGGCTCTAACCCTTCCTTCCTTGCTTCTGCAGCCATTTTTTGCCCCAAGGCTTTCCGAGTAGCCCTAGCGAGGTTTCAGCCATCTTAGTCACTCGAGGTATGCGGGGGGCAAACTTTGTTGCTAACAGTCAACGTCGTTTGCCTTGGGTGTGACTGCGGCCACGTGCCAATAACCGTACACCGACTTGGCTTGGGGATCACGTTTTCTATCCGTGGTCTTCGCTTCTCCGCTTCTTGTCCGCTTTCAATGGACTGCGGAAAGCATCACCGTATAGGCCTCATGTAGTGCCTTGATGGTGGATAAGTCCGTAGCAAAAAAAAGTGTAATTGGATTCTGAAATAGAGCAAAAGAATAAATCCAAGCTATGAGTTGCAAGATAAACTAATAAATTATTTCACATACAATCTGTCGCTCTCTCTCTCTCTCTCTCTGCTACCAACATTTTGTGCAACAATAGACTGTCAACCAGCGAAAGGTACAGAATTTCCAAAATCGATATTCTACGTTTCTCAATAAACCGATGCAGCTTCTTGCTTGGTCATGCTACTCGCATTATCATTATTACGAAATATGCTATTACATTATTAAATTATTATTTTAATTAATCAAATTTAATGCATCAGGATAATGCCCACGACAAACTATGCTTGCTTAAAATCTGCAATTTCCTAGATTGCCTTATACGTGTGCGTTGAAATAGCGAGGTTGGTTTTGGCAAAACATGGTCCCTTGGGTGAAGACTTTGTTAGACTCTGTAGGTAATATGAAGGTAAGATAGGTAATAGATAATAGATAATGATAATGTAAAATATAGCTACGCAATGGGTTAGAGTGGATATTTCAGTTAGTATTATTTGACGATGCATAGTTTCCTTTGGGGGGCATAGGCTTAGGTGTAAGGTGGGGGGGTTGGGGGAGTAGCCCCCCAGCCATTTGTTCAAAACCCCCCCCCCAGAAATTTTGGGGGGGGGGGGGGGGTCGTCCCCCCCCCCCAACTGGGGGGGGGGGGTAGTCGCGCCGAAGGCGCGAATACCTGCCCAAAATTGGGGATTTTTAGAGTAAATTTTGCAAACATTTTCAAAAATGTCCAAATTTTTGGCTTAAAGTGTCTATTATTGCGAGGAATACACATTTTTAACTATATTATGAACTTTCTGACTCATTATTGACCTTATTTTGGACTTGGAAAATGGAAACATGTTGGCAATCAAGTTTTCGAGTTTAAAAACCATGTCTAATGTCAAAATCACTTCATAGTTGAATGTTCAATGGCATTAGAAATGCGATTTTTGCCAAAAAATTTAAAAAATTTTTTTGGGGGCGGGTTGGGGGGGACCGGGGGGCGGTTGGGTTGGAGCCCCCCCCCACCCCAAAACTCCGTTACACCTATGATGGGCATAGGTGTAAGGTGGGGGGGGGGTTGGGGCATAGGTGTACCACCTGTTTGGGTTGGGGGGGGGAGTAGAAGGTCCAAATTTGGCTCGGGGGACCCCCCCCCCCAAATCCGAAATTGGGGGGAGGGGGACCCCCCCTAAACTGTACCCAAGTTTTTTTAGCTAAAAATGCTCCTTTTTCGATGTACAGTACATTAAACATACTCAAAAGCTTCTGTCAATAGTTTTCGTATGCGAAAACAGGGCTTGAAAATTGACAAATTTGTGGTAAAATATGCCTAAATTAGCCCAGATTGTGGTTTATAATTGCGTATATTACCTTTTAATTGCTATAAATAACCATCTTTAGCTCTTTATATGTGATTTATAGGTGAATTTATGGATTTTTTCGAATTTTTTTCAAAAATTTTCAGAAATTGCAAAAAATTTTTTCAAAAATTTTGCATTTTTTACCTGGTTTGGATCCAATTTTAGGGGGGGAGGGGGGTTTGAGCTCGGCTTGGGGGGGAGTAGTTGAGGTCGAGTAGGGGGGAGGGGGGTCTGGCCTCTCCGTGGGGGGGGGTCTCACAGGGGGCAAACTGTAGCCTGGTACACCTATGGGTTGGGGGCATAGGTGTAACGGGGATTTGGGTTGGGGTGGGGGGGGCCCCCTCACCCAAAATTTGGGGGCGGGCCCCCTTTTTAGACCTCCCCCAAACCCCCCCAAGACCCCCCAAACCGCCCCCAAAAATTTTTTCCTATTTTTATGCCAAAAATCGCATTTTCACCCATTGCTAATGCGAAAACACATTCAACCATTAACTAATTTTAACATTAGACAGGGGTTTTAAACTCGAAAACTTGGTTGCCAACATGTTTCTAACTACAAAATAAGGTCAATATTGAGTCGGAAAGTCCATAAAACTGCTGAAAACGTGTATTTCACGCACTAATGAACACTTTAAGCCAAAAATTTGAACATTTTTGAAAAATTTTGCAAAATTTACCCTACAAATTACCCGATTTTTGGCCAATTTTTTGCGCCTTCGGTACCCCCCCCCCCCCAGTTGGGGGGGGGGGGGGCGGAGGCCCCCAAAAATTTTAGGGGTTGGTTTGAAAAAATGGCTGGGGGGGGTTACCCCCCCCAAACCTCCCCCCAATTACACCTATGGTTGGGGGGGTAGCCCCCCCAAGCATTTTTTCAACCCCCCCAGAAATTTTTGGGGGGGTCGTCCCACCCCACCGGGGGGGGGGGGGGTAGTCGCGCCGAAGGCGCGAAAATTGGCCAAAAATAGGGTATTTTTAGGGGTAAATTTTGCAAAAATTTTCAAAAACTCCAAATTTTTGGCTTAAAGTACGTGTCATTGCGAGAAATACACGTTTTTAATAGTTTTATTGACTTTTTGACTGAATATTAGCCTTCTTTTGAACTTAGAAACACCTGGACAATCAAGTTTTAGAGTTTAAAACCACTGTCGAATGTAAAGATTATATACTTCATGATTCGATGTTTATTAGTATTACAAACGGCTGAAAATGCGAGTTTTTTAATAAAAATTTAAAAATTTTTTTTGGGGGGGGTTGGGGGCATAGGTGTAACAGAGATTTGGGGTGGGCGAGGCCCCCCCCCCCAACATTTTCTGGGGGGCCCCCTCTGGCGACCCCCCCAACCCCCCCCAGGACCCCCCCAACCCTCCCCCAAAAAAATTTTTCATTTTTTATGCCAAAAATCGCATTTTCAGCCGTTTCTAATGATAAAAAACATCTAACCATAAAGTAATTTTAACATTAGACAGTGGTTTTAAACTCAAAAACTTGATTGCCAACATGTTTCCAAGTCCAAAATAAGGACAATATTGAGTCATAAGATCCATAATACAGTTATAGGACGTATCCATAATAGTCGCCCCCCCCCCCAAAAAAGTTTTGGGGGAGGGTTGAAAAAAGGCTTGGGGGGGCTACCCCCCCCCCAACCCCCCCACCTTACACCTATGGTTGGGGGGTCTCCAGAGGGGCCCCCAGAAAATGTTGGGGGGGAGCGAGTCCCCCCCCCCCACCCCAAATCCCCGTTACACCTATGGGGGGGGTCGGGGGGGCCTCCATAGGTGTAACGGAGATTTGGGGTGGGGGAGGCTCCCCCCAACTTTTTCTGGGGGGCCCCCTCTGGAGAGCCCCCAGGACCCCCCACCCCCAACCCTCCCCCAAAAAATTTTTTCTATTTTTATGCCAAAAATCGCACATAAAATAAGGTCAATATTGAGTCAGAAAGTCCATAATACAGGTAAAAACGTGTATTTCTCGCGATAATAAACACTCTAAGCTGACAATTTGGACTTTTTGAAAATTTTTGCAAAATTTATATACCCTAAAAATACCCAAAATTTGGCCAGTTTGCTCCCCCCCCGGTTGGGGGCCTATCCCCCAAAAAGTTTTGGGGGGGGGTTGAAAAAAGGGCTGGGGGGGCTACTGGCCACTTTTGGCCAAAAATCTAGGGGGGGGGGGTCGCTAAAATTTGTTATTTTGGTGAGTCCCCCCTAACAAAACGCAGTACCACCCCCAAATAAGTGGCCCCGCCGACCTGTGGGCCGGTGCCCCACCCACGGTGGGTCCGGTGTGGGTCAAAAATGAAAGTCTTCAAAAGTGGTCAAGTTTGGTATCAAATGAAAGCCCTTAACGAGGCGATCAACTTTTGTCATTATAGCACCCCCAAAAAGTGGCCCCACCGACCTGTTAGCCATGGCTGGCCAGATCTAGTTCAACTGGTTCAAAGTTGAACCAGTTCCTGGTTCAAGCTGCTGGAGATAGCTGGATGGCTGAAAGTTTGCATACAAATGCCTATGGCATTTTTCAAGCTCCTTGTGTCAGTAAGCACACGGCTGGAAAGGGAGCCTTTAAAAGGACAGAAGGACAAATAATGAAAATGCTTCTCCGGAGCATGAAAAAGTAATATGGGTGGTGGTGAGGTTCTAAAGTCAAGAGAGGAGCTTAATATGGGGGCTAGGTTCAAAAAAGTAGAGGACTAGGGTGTGGGCGAATTAATATGGGCACAGCTTCCTGGCATTTTTTTAGTGGGGGGGGGGGCGGGGCCCCCCCCCCACTTTTCGGTTCCCCCCTCCACTTTTCGGAGCCCCCCCCACTTTCGCCCCCCCCCACTTTTCGGCAAGCCCCCACCCACTTTTTTGGGGTCGTCCAAAAGTGTCAAAAAATTAGGTTTTTGAGGTCAAATTTTCAAAAATTTTCTCAATTTTTAGCTAATTTATGGACTTATAAGCTCATTTTAAGCTTAAAAACAGCGATTTTTTTGCGTTTTTACCTTAAAAATGCTAATTTTTCGCTAACAATTTCGGTATATTTTACATTTGGCTCGCCCCCCCCCACTTTTCGGAAGCCCCCTTCCCCTCCCTAGGGGGGGGGGGCGAAGCCCCCCCCCACTTTCAAAACCCTAAAAAAATGCCAGGCTTCGCCGAGCAACCCATATTCGCGGGCTTTCACGCTTCGCCATGGCGATTGTCATATACAAAGCGATTAATGTCAGTCAATAATAACAATTCCAACAGTTAAACAATCGCTGCAAGTTGCTTGCATAGAAAGTTATGATAGGGGTCGCGGTAGCGAACACTATAATATGAGTGAAAATGGTCGAATGACCGTGTAAAACAAGGCTGCGCAGATCATGTGCGCAAAAAATTGTACGTGTCGAGTTTAGTATATTTGCCAAGTTTCATCCCCGTACCACTTTCCGTTAAAAAGTTGTCCTAAAAATCGCTTACGAGAGTTATGTTTTTTCCGGTTTCTCGCTTTTGATGTCTCATAAGGGGGTTTTGTAGCTTGAATAACAGATAGAAAAATTTTTTCCTATGAAACCCATATATATATATTATATATATATATATTCTTGTAGTACAAATCAAAAATAAGAAAATAAGCTAGTTTTTATGCCTCCCAGAGCCGGAAAAAATTTTTGGTTGGAGGCCAAAGTCGGCCAAAACGCCAAAATGGCCAAAAAGTATGCTTCAAAGGCGCCTTAATAAGTCAGATTGGGCTATATATGGGTTAATACTGACTATATGGTTAAACAGTACACATATCGGGGTCGTCCAAATGCTCTATGATTTTGCGTCTCCGACATTGGCCCAACACACCTGGGTTTTCTTTAGTGGGGGGGGGTGGGGGGGACCCCCCCTCTCTGAGGTTCCCCCCCACTCGACCCCTTCCCCCCCCCCCACTCGTTCCCCCCCCCACTTTTTTTGGGCTTCCCCTCCTCCCACTCACTATAAGGTGCCCAGAAAATGTCAAATTTTTAGGATTTTTTGGTCAAAATTTTCAAAAATTTTCCGGCTTCGCCGGAATTTTTGGTTAAAAATCGTCTATTTTGGTACTAAATCTTGATTTTTGAGCACTTTTTAGCTTAGATGTAGCAGTATACGTAGAAAACACGCAATTTTTACCGCATTTTTAGCATTTTTAGCCCATTTTATTCCCCCCCCCACTTTTGGTCTTCCCCCCCCCCACTTTTGGTCTTCCCCCCCCCCCCACTTTCCCCCCCACTTTTTTTGGGCTAGAGAAAACCCAGCACACATATTATCCCCTTTTGTGCAGAGCATTTTTGTTACTTGTATATATATTTATATAAAAGTAAAATATATATCTGTAAATTATTCGACTATATATCTGTAAATTAGCGACAAGATGTGTGAAGGACAATTTTGTAATGATAAGCTTTACGTGCTATTTATATATATGAAGGTCAGATATCGACAAATTATATTATGACATACGCCAATATGAGCCTCGTTGTTGGACAGGCTCATATGTTAAGCGGTTGCAACTTGTTTTCCTTAATTTACAACCTCCCTACGGAACTCATATATATGCATTTTGCCATTTTACGGGCTAGTTTTTGCTTATGTACAACCTGTCTACGAAGACTCATATGTATTTTACATGCGACGAAGGAGCACTTTTTGTCCTTGTGTAGATTAGCTAGGTATATACGTAAACTATATACTAATACGGCAGGCAACGAGAAAAGAACAACCAAGGCTATGATTGTAAAGCTAGCGGTTCAATGGAAATAGAAAATCGTCGGAGAGAGTCCTGAAATTATTGTTGAAATATATATATAGACTTTTCTTATAAATGGTTGATAAATCCACAGTAAATGTTAAGAGTTTATAGAAAGAAATGTTTGCTTTCATTAACACTCGTTTATCAGAGTTGTATCATAGGGGTCGCGGGAGCGACCCCTATAATATGTGTGAAAAGTGGCTGGAGACAGTGTAAAATAAGCTGCGCAGAAGCTGCGCAAAATCCTGCGCAGATCCTGCGCAGATTTCATGCGCAAATTGTAGAGCACATCGAGTTTAGTATGTCTGTGAAGTTTCAGCCCCGTATCACTTACCGTTAAAAAGTTGCGCCCCGAACCGGTTATGGCGGCGATGTTTTTTTTTCCGGTTTCTCCTATTTGATGGTTGTATTGCACATAATGTTCGCCGCTTTCACGTGATCTGCAGCGGTGGGCCAACCTAAAGGGCTATGGGGTCTAGTAGTACCCTCTAAAGAATTTAAGAATCACAACTTTTTTTGCGCCGCAGCTGCGCCACAGCGCCGCAGTGGCGCCGCAAAGTCGGCTCATAGCGAAAAGTGACCATTTTTGTGGTCGTCGCTCAGGTCTAACGTTACGAGTTGGAGCTGATTTCTTTTTGTATTCAGAAATTACATATATTGAACTAACTAACGGTCCAGGTTGCGTTTTTCTATCACTTCTCTAGCGACCACAGTGGCCCGTCAAAGATGGCGAAAATTCGAAAAATGAAAAATCGAAATTTCTCGCTATCTATGTAACTTTGAAAGCTCAAATCTTCAATGCATTGGTTTTCTGGCACGGAGAATCGATTCCCGCAGTCAGTTTTACCGTCAGACCCACCCATCTTGCTGGGATGGTTCCAGTTTGCCGTCGGGAGGGTCAAGTCGGAAACCGCTTCCTGGAGGTCCATAGTAGGCTCTACCTGGCCTCTCAAAACTTTGACTATAGGGGTTTTCTGGTGTGCCCAGCCCATATCCGTTTTACCGCAGACCCAATATTGGGGGGCCACTTTGCCGCGGGAGGGCTCCTGGAGGCCAGAGGCACGCTCAAAACTTTGACTATAGGGGTTTTCTGGTGTGCCCAGCTCATTCCCGGTATCCGTTTTGCCGTCCGACGTGTCTATATTACTGGGCTGGTTCGACTTTGCCGTCGGGAGGGTCAAGTCGGAAACCGCTTCCTGGAGGTCCATAGCAGGCTCTACCTGGCCTCTCAAAACTTTGTCTATAGGGGTTTTCTGGTGTGCCCAGCTCATTCCCGGTATTCGTTTTGCCGTCAGACGTACCTATTTTGCTGGGCTGGTTCTACTTTGCCGTTTGAAGGGTCAGTCGGGAGGGTCAAATGGTCGAAAATAAAGTTTCTCAAAAGTGGTCATATTTGGTATCAAATGAAAGCCCTAAGTGAGCTGAGCAACTTTTGTCATAGAACTGCGTACCCAAAGTGGCTGTAGAGTGCTGTGGTGGGGTGGGGTGGGGGACTTAGGCGATTTTGGGTCAAAATAAAATTTTTCAAAAGTAATCAATTATGGTATGATATGAAAGCCCTAAGTGAGCTGAGCAACTTTTATCATAGAACTGCATACCCAAAGTGGCTGTAGAGTGCTGTGGTGGGGTGGCATGGGGACTTAGGCGATTTTGGGTCAAAAATAAAATTTTTCAAAAGTGGTATATAAAATTTGATATCAAATGAAAGCCCTAAGTGAGCTGAGCAACTTTTATCATAGAACTGCATACCCAAAGTGGCTGTAGAGTGCTGTGGTGGGGTGGCATGGGGACTTAGGCGATTTTGGGTCAAAAATAAAATTTTTCAAAAGAGGTAAAATTTGGTATCAAATGAAAGCCCAACGTGAGCTGAGCAACTTTTGCCATAGAACTGCACACCCAAAGTGGCTGTAGAGTGCTGTGGTGGGGTGGGGTGGGGACTTAGGCGATTTTGGGTCAAAAATAAAATTTTTCAAAAGTAATCAATTTTGGTCCGAAATGAAAGCCCTAAGTGAGCTGAGCAACTTTTGCCATAGAACTGCACACCCAAAGTGGCTGTAGAGCGCTGTGGTGGGGTGGGGTGGGGACTTAGGCGATTTTGGGTCAAAAATAAAATTTTTCAAAAGTGGTAAAATTTGGTATCAAATGAAAGCCCAACGTGAGCTGAGCAACTTTTGCGGTGTCAGATTTATGCCTTTCTCAACCGGAATTTAAAGGATAGACATAGGCCCAACACACATATTATCCCCTTTTGTGCGGAGCATTTTTGTTACTTGTATTATTTACGCACCGTAACTAAATCTGAACACTGGTATGTAATATATACGTACGTATGTGTATAACTTTTTCAGTCCGCGAATAAGGGTTGCTCGGCGAAGCTGTGCCCATATTAATTCGCCCACAACCTAGTCCTCTTCTTTTTTGAACCTAGCCGTAGCCCCCATATTAAGCATTTTTAAAACTAGTCCTCTCTTGATTTTAGAACCTCACCACCACCCATATTACTTTTTCATGCTCCGGAGGATCATTTTCATTACTTGTATATCATAGGGGTCGCGGCAGCGACCCCTATAATATGTGTGAAAAGTGGCTGGAGACAGTGTAAAATAAGCTGCGCAAAATCCTGCGCAGATCCTGCGCAGATTTTATGCTCAAATTGTAGAGCACATCGAGTTTAGTATGTCTGTGAAGTTTCAGCCCCGTATCACTTACCGTTAAAAAGTTGCGCCCCGGACCGGTTATGGCGGCAATGTTTTTTTTCCGGTTTCTCCTATTTGATGGTTGTATTGTACATAATGTTCGCCGCTTTCACGTGATCTGCAGCGGTGGGCCAACCTAAAGGGCTATGGGGTCTAGTAGTACCCTCTAAAGAATTTAAGAATCACAACTTTTTTTGCGCCGCAGCTGCGCCACAGCGCCGCAGTGGCGCCGCAAAGTCGGCTCATAGCGAAAGTGACCATTTTTGTGGTCGTCGCTCAGGTCGAACGTTACGAGTTGGAGCTGATTTCTTTTTGTATTCAGAAATTACATATATTGAACTAACTAACGGTCCAGGTTGCGTTTTTCTATCACTTCTCTAGCGACCACAGTGGCCCGTCAAAGATGGCGAAAATTCGAAAAATGAAAAATCGAAATTTCTCGCTATCTATGTAACTTTGAAAGCTCAAATCTTCCATGCATTGGTTTTCTGGCACGGAGAATCGATTCCCGCAGTCAGTTTTACCGTCAGACCCACCCATCTTGCTGGGCTGGTTCCAGTTTGCCGTCGGGAGGGTCAAGTCGGAAACCGCTTCCTGGAGGTCCATAGTAGGCTCTACCTGGCCTCTCAAAACTTTGTCTATAGGGGTTTTCTGGTGTGCCCAGCTCATTCCCGGTATTCGTTTTGCCGTTCGACGTACCTATTTTGCTGGGCTGGTTCTACTTTGCCGTCTGGAGGGTCAAGTCGGAAACCGCTTCCTGGAGGTCCATAGTAGGCTCTACCTGGCCTCTCAAAACTTTGCCTATAGGGGTTTTCTGGTGTGCCCAGCTCATTCCCGGTATTCGTTTTGCCGTCCGACGTACCTATTTTGCTGGGCTGGTTCTACTTTGCCGTTTGAAGGGTCAGTCGGGTGGGAGGGTCAAATGGTCGAAAATAAAGTTTCTCAAAAGTGGTCAAATTTGGTATCAAATGAAAGCCCTAAGTGAGCTGAGCAACTTTTGTCATAGAACTGCGTACCCAAAGTGGCTGTAGAGTGCTGTGGTGGGGTGGGGTGGGGACTTAGGCGATTTTGGGTCAAAAAGAAAATTTTTCAAAAGTGGTAAAATTTGGCATCAAATGAAAGCCCTAAGTGAGCTGAGCAACTTTTGTCATAGAACTGCGTGCGTACCCAAAGTGGCTGTAGAGTGCTGTGGTGGGGTGGGGTGGGGACTTAGGCGATTTTGGGTCAAAAATAAAATTTTTCAAAAGTGGTAAAATTTGGTATCAAATGAAAGCCCTAAGTGAGCTGAGCAACTTTTGCGGTGTCGGATTTATGCCTTTCTCAACCGGAATTTAAAGGATAGACATAGGCCCAACACACATATTATCCCCTTTTGTGCGGAGCATTTTTGTTACTTGTATACAAGGTCCATAACTTAGCTGCGATTCAGGGCATTTTTAGAGGGATGGGTTGGCTTACTTCTTGGCCAAAATTTATGGGGGGGGGGGCTGGAAGAAGCCCCCCCATCGATGGGGGGGGCTCACCGAAAATCGGGGGCATATTTTTTGACAAATGTTTAGGTTTTTTGTGCAAAAACTGCTAAAAATCGCTAAAAAATAACTAATTTTTGGTGTTTTTTAAGCTAAAATAGTGGAAATTTAGGTAAAAATGGTAAAAAACGGCAATTTTTGGGATTATGGGGGAGAGGTCGACGAATGGGCCCCCCAGTAGAAGTAAGCCAGGTGGGCACCCCCGGAAATTGCTTCCCCGGGATTTTGGGCTTCCCCCAGTATGAGGTCTATCTATAATATACCTTTTTTCTGAAAATGATCCAATTTTCCGGTATCGACGGAGATTTTTCGAAAAATGGCTATTTTAGCCTACATCGAGGCATTTTGAGAACTTTTTTCGTATACATCTACCTGCAACATACTCCAACAATAGAAATTTTTGACTCGTTTTTTGCAAAAAATCCCCCAAAATTAGTTCCCCGGCCCGGGCTCCCAAAATCTAAAATCTCTAAATCAAATCTCTAAAAAATCTCTAAAAATTCCCTGGACCTCCTGATAAGAAAGTATATATAATGAGCCATATATGCTTTATTGGGCATACATAATATACAAGTTCTGGAGAGTCCAAAATGTGACTACCTTTGTTTTTCTCCGGCCATGGGATTCTGCAATAATATTACAACTGATGTGTATATACATTAGATCACGATTACAGCTGCAGTTCCATTTTGTCTAATTATAGTTTTTGGGGTATATATATACTTTTTCTTCGCCAAACTGGCTTATATATATACAGGATGGACAGTGCTAAAGGGAAAGGATGTTGCGGTTTTGGATTTGAGCGGAATCGTCTGCGCTCTGCGGCTACTATGACTCACATTTTCCACAAGTATGAGGCCATGGACAAGCTTTGGCGACAGGGCCTTTTGCCTGTCAAAGATTTCAATCTATCACTGGATTCGGATTTGATGGAATATGTGACAATGGATCAGGAAAATGATAGCCAAACGGATGATTTAGAGCAAGAACCTCTGTGAATTTCTAGAAATTTTATTGACGTATATATGCTGTGTCGTGATTTTTTGTGAATCAACATCACGTCTTGGATGATCTTGTATAGGGTTTGTGTAAAATTAAGATTACTGGTAGTGAGGACAGGGGAAAGGCCCGAAGAACAGGGTTAGCTTAGCTCGATAGTTGAGCTACCAGTATTTGGGACGTCTCGCTAATTTGGTGCATCCTGAATTTCTTGTTCCTGTGGCAACCTTCAACAAACATGATTTTTCTGAAGAAGAGCGGGAAATGTTGATTCTTATAAGCAAATGCATAGAGAAAAAGCACTATGAGCGATATTTGTTTAGTGTTTTTTGTAATTGTAACGCTTCTGATTTTTTTCCGATTTAGGACAAACAGGAGATCTTTGAAAGCGACGGATCCGTCCCATCACGACAATGGATCTTTTGATGCGCTGTCTTCGGTGGATGATCTTGTGAATCAGTCTCTGGCCGCTGCCGATTTGGACATGAGCTGTGTCCCGGATCACGACGATACTAATTGTACCAATCAGTCCTCCTCCACACGTGGTTTCGGAGGCAACTGTTGTGGCTGCGATCCCACTAATTCGTTTGAGGTTAGATAGAGCAATGGTGTTGTGCGCAGAGCAAAATCCCTGCTCCGGGGTTCCGAAGATGATAATAATAAGTTGCAATATCTAAAATAGCAATTTTGGGTAAAGGTACCATCAGGGTTTTTTTTTCAAAATTTCACCTGTGCTTTTTGTGTTTTTTTAAAATCAGTGTTTTTCCTGAAATTCACTTTTCGCAGTATTGACACGTTTTAACGCTTTTTACAGCATGTGTAACTATATTTAGCATATTTCGCTCGTTACAGAAGAAATACAGAACATATATCGCTTGCTTAGTCTTTATAAACGATATTTCTATGTTCTAAACGCTAAATATTTTTGTTGAAGACGTCTTTTTGCGCTACAATGGCGGGTCTGGAGGGCGGAGCCCACCAGACGTTGAGAATTTTTTGAAAATTGAACCTATTGGTCTGAAATTCTTCAAAACTTTTCGACAGTATATATATACGTATATTTTATTCCCGTTATTTCTTGAATTTGGAAACATAATTTCGTAGAATAATATGCCTATACAGTCCCAAATGGCAGCGTTGCTTAGAATAATGAAGGCTACACTAAAGCTAATGCCCAGACGAAAACAAACAGAAGCAAAAATAGGAATATAGATGATATTTTTGGAAAAACTTAAAAATTATGCTTAAAATCAATAAAAATTTGCTCTTTCAGGTGAAAATTTGAGTGTGCTTTTTAGTGTGTTTTTTAAAAAAGTGTATAAAAACACAAAAAACAGTGGGTACCGTCCTTAACCCTCGTTTCATAAGTATTAAGACCTTGGCAATGCATGCAATAATATATATATATATACATATCTAAATTGAGAATACTATTCTTGAAAAAATCATCTGACCGAGCCCCCGGAGCTCCGGAGCGCTCCGACGCACATCACTATTAGTTAGAGCAAAGGTTTTAATTTTGGCTGGAGCCTGATCCTGGTGTAAGCTAATTGGACTTTGGTTGGGTAAAAAGGGCTTATATAATTCCATAGCGTAAAAAAGTTAAAGTATCTCGTATCTACTCGGTGAAGAGTTATATATCACTATTCTCTTTGGTTCGAAATCGAAAGGTCAGTTATTTAACTACGCGTCAGCTGCGGAACATTTCTTAGTATCTTAAAGAGAAGTGTTTGAAAAGTCTGCGCATTTTGACCCGCCTATAAAGTTATGTTGGCTGGTAGGTATACGTATTCAAAGTCAAAATTCGAAAGGATGTATAGCCATGGATGAAAAAACCCACCCTCCTCCTGGGTCATGGGTTGGAGCTATGAGTTCAAAAACATAGCAGCAGAAAGCGCGACTCTTTCAAACCTAAAAGATCAAGTCATTTGGTTCACTCCTGCTCATTTTATGACATTTTGAAAATGACACCTAGTTTTTGGTTCAACCATCCAAAAATTTACCAAAAGTTTGGACCGATGTAACTTTTGGCTGGGTAGGGCTAGAAAAGTTTTGCAAACACCTGCAATGATGGCAACTCTTCCTCTTTGCACACTGCAAAAATTAGACCGATCCGCTACACCGTTAGTCTGGCACATTGCCAAACGTGGCGGGGGAAAAACCCACCCAAATTTTTTTGAAAAAATTTTTAACTACTCAACATGGAAACAATTAGAGACTATAAAACGGTATGCTGTCGAGCACGCTGCGTCATCCTATGCGGTCAGATTCGGACAATTTTGCTTACCTGGCTAGCTAGAGGCTAAAAACCTTAAAAGTGCCATTTCGCTGATGGAGGACCCAATACAGGTACAATTGTGGATTTTAACAGCCAATTCTACGCAAAAACATTCTCTACACGGTAGAATAATAAGGTTTTCCATCATTTTTAGCATTTTTCGAAAATTGTTCTGTTAAACTTTATGAAACCTGGCCAGTTGATGCTGCATTTTCAGCGGCACATGAGATCTCAAAAAAGCTACTTAGATTGGATTTTTTGGTTGATACTAAGTAAAAAAGGGTTGAATTTTACACTGGAGGTGTCAGAATTGCTCTAGGACAATTTTTATGACCTGTGAGGGGTGGGTTTGTTTTCCCCCGCTACTTTTTGTATTATACCGGTCTAACGGTACAACCTAGAGAAGTGCAAATAGGCTTAAAAGAAGTTCTATGTACGCCAAGTACGATGGTATATAAAGTTCTCAGCTAGCCCTTATAATAGAAAAGTTCCAGCCAAAATCCGAAAATGTGGGTTCCCCCCACGGCTATATTCAGTAGTCTGAGAATCAGACAATGTGTTTTCAGGACTGCGTTTCCACAGTTTCTGCCTTTCCACCGGCTGCACAGTCCAGTGTTAGTTTCTTTTCCTGTGATCTGGCCGCCAATCCTTCTGAGACTTCGGCTTTTACGGAATCCGGTTCCTTGATTTCCGGGATTTCTTCCGTTGGCCGCCCTCCGTCTGGTCACTGTTCCGGTTCGGTTCTATCTGGGCTGGTCCCGGGTCTCATGGAATCCATCCGGCGTCGCGCGACCGGATCCGTTCTCAGCGGATTCTCGCGCCGGGCTCGCCAGTCCCAGACACCAGGCTCTGGCTCGAAATCTGGACTGCTGGGAAAAAAGTGGTGAGTTTGGATAGTTTTCGATTCTGTGGATATATACAATACATTTGTTGAGGCGTCTGTTGAGACCAGTTGTACGTACAGTACTGTCAATGATATTTCAATTTGCCCTTTTTGTTTACATAAGGCAGGCGGCTTAACACACAAATTTGCAATGAGCTTGTATACGTGATAAAGTCAAGCTGAGCTTGAAATCGGAAATCGAACCTTGCAGTCGTAAGGGAGCCAAGTTTGCGAAATTCCGCACTTCTTTCCGAACTTACCGGTTTTTTCGTCTTGGAATTTTGAACGAAATTCACTGTGGAGATTTACCTTGAAATTTTTGCTGATTGGTCACTGCCACAGTGTTGTTATGCAATACTGTTATTGATATACAGAGCAAACTTCCTGTCATAATATGATCACCTGTGTTGAAAGTTTTTGAAAGATGGTGAAAAGGTCTGCGTGTCTTGCGTTTGACTACTGATAACATTAGTAGGAACCTGTGCATCCATAATTTCGAATGCGTATTTTAGGTCCAGTCGGCTAAAGAAGAAGCCACTTCATGTACTGGCTGGTCATAAAGTGTCACCTCAGGTTTCAAGTATGTTATGCTCGTCTTTTTATGTCAGTTGCAAATTCTATGAGTTTATTTGAGGAATGCTTTTATATACTATAGCTGCCAAAACGTAATTTTAGACGGCATACGTTAAATTCAATCCGTTCTTAGTGGTTTTTAAACAATCTGAAACTTCTAATATTCGCTTGTGTAGTACTATGGCACGTGCTAAAGTCTGACCAAAAAATGTAGAAAGCGAAATTGTTTGCTTTATATCTCGTAAACGCTTCAAGATAACTGCCATAAATTATATATTTTCTGAACCGGAATGATGAGATCTTTCTTCTCGTGAAAAAAGTTTTTTGAAATTTCCCGTGCGATTTCAAAGGGTGCCGCTTTTATATGTCCAGAAGGATTGGTAAATGCTACAACCACGATTTTTTCAGGAAAATTTTCCCCTTGGCCGAATGTCCTACACACCAAATTTCAGCTTTGTTGGTCGAAAATTCCGTGAGTTATTCCATTTTTTAGATTTTCAAAATCCTTTGATCTTTGCCGCTTTTTCGACTTTGACTGGTTGTTACTCGCCACTCGCTCAACGAAAAAAATTTTTTGATTGGATTTTCAGGACCGCCTGGGTGTCCGCTTTCATCTGATATACGTGGTATTTAAAAATTTGAAAGTCGATTTTTTCGAAAAATACCACTTTTTGACCCAAAATTCCGGCAAAGCGAATCCACCAAAAGTAAATAAAAATAACATAATCATAAAGTTCATTATGAGCTTCTTCTTCTTCTTCTGCTTCCAGCAGCACGGCAGAGCCATAGCTTCGGCAGCATTAGATGCGGCCGATCCGATGCAGATAATCCAGGACTTTCTTCGGAGACCTCAGCGCCTCTGATTCCAGTAGGTCAGACGCCCCGAATACCAATTCTCTCGTTGTGGCCGTGGCTGGGCACCGCGACAGGAGATGACCGACAGTTTCCTCCTCTTCGTTGCACAGTCTGCAATCCGGACTGTCTTCTTTGCCAATTCTGTGCAGATATTCCCTGACGATAGGTGACTGGCCAGTGCGCAATTGGGAGATTATTATCCCCTCTCTTCGCTTAAAGCCTGCCTGGTCCGGCAGAGATGGCCAGCTTCCACCTGTGACGGAGTAGTGGAGGTCGCGCTTTCGATTCTTTATCCACCTTCCTCGTACTGTTCGCTTAATTGCCGCTGTCGCCGTCTGTAGGTCGATGGGGGAGTCCGTTTGGTTCATATCGCCACCCATTTTCGCTAAACGGTCAGCATCTTCATTCCCTGGAACCCCGCAGTGGGCAGGGATCCACTGGATCGTGACGTCGATTTTGCGCCGGCTAGTGAGCTCTTCAAGCATCCGCCAGATTTCAGACTGGAGTGTACTGCCTCGATTAGTTGGGCCCATAGCCAGCCTCTGGACAGCGCTCTTAGAGTCAGTGAGTAGCACCAGCCGATTGTGGTGCCAGTCGATTTCTTCCGAAAGCACTGTGTCGAGGCCGTAGAGTATGGCAGTCAGCTCTGCACGGAAGCTAGAGCAGATAGATCCAGCCGGTCTGCTGAGTCGAATGGTGGCTGGCACACCTGATCCTCTGATTACGATGCCGCTGCCTCCTTGGAGGATTCCTTCCTGCGCTGTGCCGTCAGTCCAGACTTGGACATCATGGGGAACCAAGGCTGCCATTGCTTCTAGAGCTGCCGCTTTCTTGATTTCGGGGAGGTCTGTATTGCTGACCTTTGAGAAAAGGTCAGTTCGGCAATCCAGCCGCTCAAGACATGGCTGTATTGCCCAAGGAGGCACAGGGGCAACACAGACTTCGTTCTCCCGGGGCAAAAATGATAGGTTTGCCACCTCCGTTGTTCTACTGCCAGTAGACCTCCATGACCCAAGAGATTTGAGTCGTTGGCCAGGTGCTTCAAGGGAGCAGAATCATTATGAGCTGAATCCAACGATATAAAGTTTTCGTGGCTACGACTTATATTGCGCCAGCAATGAATTTTTAAACATTTCCCTTATTTCAAGCTGGTTTTTGGCTTCCTTTGGTTGTTGCCGCCTAGATTTACCTGAACCAGCGTAAACTAGCAAAAACCAGCTGAAATAAGGAAAATGTTTAAAAATTCATTGCTGGCGCAATATACGTCGTAGCCACGAAAACTTTATATCGTCGGATTCAGCTCATAATGAACTTTACGATTATGTTATTTTTATTCACTTTTGCTGGATTCGCTTTGCCGAAATTTTGGGTCAAAAAGTGGTATTTTTCGAAAAAATCTACGTTCAAATTTTGAAATACCACGTATATCAGATGAAAGCGGACACCCAGGCGGTCCTGAAAATCCAATCAAAAAATCTTTTTCGTTGAGCGAGTGGCGAGTAACAACCAGTCAAAGTCGAAAAAGCGGCAAAGATCAAAGGATTTTGAAAATCTAAAAAATGGAATAACTCACGCAATTTTCAACCAACAAAGCTGAAATTTGGTGTGTAGGACATTCGGGCAAGGGGAAAATTTTCCTGAAAAAATCGTGGGTGTAGCATTTACCAATCCTTCTGGACATATAAAAGCGGCACCCTTTGAAATCGCACGGGAAATTTCAAAAAAATTTTTTCACGAGAAGAAAGATCTCATCATTCCGGTTCAGAAAATATATAATTTATGGAAGTTATCTTGAAGCGTTTACGAGATATAAAGCAAACAATTTCGCTTTCTACATTTTTTGGTCAGACTTTAGTATGCAGGATTAGTAAAGTCTGACCACTCAGAAAGTGAACTTGGCAGACATTCCGAAGTTTACAATTTTCAGGCATTTAGAACGATCTTTTTTTACGGTAGAGCGTTTGCGTTGTTAAACTGAAAGTGATACGGGTTCAATTCCCAATTGAATTCCGACAATTCAGGTGCCCGGTCATTTTGGTGACACCTCCTTGCTAACGTTAATTCATTTCGTTTTAAAATACTCAAATGCAATATCAAAATCAAAACCTAGACACCCAGAGTAAGACCAACCTTATTCCGTGACTCTGGGTGTCTACATTTTGATTTTGATATTGCATTTGATTTCATTGTATCCTCGTGGATCCGTGGGCTGGTAGCCGTTTTGCCTGTATCTTTCTCACTGTTTTAATGTACTCCAGTACAGTCTTTTACTGGACTTGTAAAAGTTTTGCGACTATTTACAGAAACAGTTCGAAAGCCGCCCATACGTTGCTGTCAGTTTGGTCAGGAACCATCCGTTTTAAATCGCCAACAACACCCGCAACGGGCTGCTCTGAAATCTCCCAATGTTTCGGAAGGATCAGCCAGGTTGTCGTCAAAATCTCCGAAATCGTCAGCCGGATGCCGGACGAATTTCGGCTTTGAACCGGACCCGGAAGACTCCTGCTCGACGGCTCCTTTGATTGACGAAGGGGAATTGTGTGAAATGAATAATAGACTTTTGTTTGATTCTGATTTTTGAATGTTTTGATCTATAAATGGCTAGGATGCTAGAAGTAATGTGATGCTATTTGTATATTCCTTAATATTTACTGTACTGTACTATTGTAAAAGCTGAATGGCTAAATTGTTTGTATATGTAATCTGTGCAATGTGGTTTATTGTTTCAAGTTCACTGTTGGTTTCTGGTTTTTGTTTCATTGATTTTCATATTTTGTTTGTAGTTTCTTTTGCACTAATTGCACTGCCTGTGAAAGGATGTGTTTGCGGCATTTCTTGTAAATAAAGCGCACTGGTTTTAACAGGATAGGCAGGCGTGTAATAGAATAGAGATTGTAAAAGTTAGTTAGTGAGGACTAAGTTCGGAGTTGACCTTTTTGTGCTTTTCAAAAAGCTTTTTTCAGCTCTGGTGGATTAACGGTTTGACCAATTCTGAAACTTTCAGCCATAAATGTTAACTGTTACTAGTGCTAAATATTAAAAGTATTCCGGCTTTCCAGCGTTGCTCCTTATCTATAACAGCTCAAAGTTTGAAATTTGGGAAAAAGTTGCGATGTGACCGTGCGCCGTTTTCAATCTAATAAATTTGACAGCCCCTAGCCTATCTTAGCTTTTAACCAAACATTAGGCTCTAATAGGGGCAAACTGTAAGTTTCGAGAGATTTGATTTTCCCGTTAGTGTGCTAGCAAACTTTTTGTTAAGGTGGTGATTCCCTTTGGTCACATAAAGTTTGCACCATTATTACTCATTCATTACTTGGAGTTAAGAAGCCATTATATCAAAATATAGCTTGACATCTTCTCTTTTTAATGCATGACACGAAACTAATGTTTGCCTTTTAAAATATTTTTAACACATTTTAGAAGAAGTATAATTTTCCAGAATTTTTGCAGATTCAAGTAAATTTTTTAGCGAGACATCGGTTATGTCATTCGATACCTCCATCAAATAGCTGGGGACGATTTTTATTTATTGTAAAATCGCTCTTCGTTATAGAGAAATAAGCTAAAATGAGTGCTTAACCTGTATTTTGCGTACTTTTTCCAAATTTGGCAAGCGATTACTTTAGCTAGAAAGCAGCAATCGGGGCAACTAAAAAATCGGCCCTGGGTATATTTGTGCAGAACACATTTGTTCAGTAGCAGCCCTCCAGCTTGCATGGTGGATGCTGCACAATCTTTAGAAAAAAATTGGTCGTGTTTTTACAAAAATACATTTTTTATGATAGCAGCCTACAGGATAGTAGCTGGAAGACAATCATGCGTCGGATAATTTGTCCCTGTGAGACCTTCAGATCGACGCCTTTAGTTTGATTTTACAGCTTGCGTAGTATTTTATTTCTGCAAAAGTGACAAGCTTTTGACGCCAAAACAAGAAAATCGGCTATATCTCACGGTAGAGAAAAGCTAGAAACTCGCTTTAAAAAGCAAAAATGTGAAGCTCAATGAGATCTTTCGAATGCATGTAGTCTTAACTGTATAGCAGTTGCCAAATGTTCAGAAATTTGGAAATCCACTCTGACCGGGGGGCCTATTTCATAAAACTACATTAGTTACATTACATTTCCTACATTAAAATGTAGCTACATTACATTTGCTACATTTTTGGGTTTCATAAAATTAATGTACCTTTTACAATGTAATGTAGCTACATTACATTTGGGAAATCCCTTTTGACGTCATTTTATCACGTTTTACATTTGTATTGCTACAATGTAACTACATTGTAGCTACAATGTAATTACATTGTAACTACATTGTAGTTACATTGTAATTACATTGGAACTACATTTTATTCTTCACAACGGCTACAATACGTGGACTTACGATAGCTGCATATTTTGAATTAAATAATATAGGTATTAGTTAGTTTAATTAGCTTAATTACGTAAATAAAATTAATAAATACGTAATAATAAAAGCATTTAATTTTTGAAAATTTTACTAATTTTTAGAGAGATTGAGACAGTTCAGGTTTTCTACTAAGGTGTCATTTTGCAAAAAGGAAAATTTTCTAATGCCTTCTTCACAATCTTAATAAGATTCCTTCATAGGTTAAAGTTAAAGAGGCCTTTTATGAAGGTCTTTAACGGAAAAAGCCCACTTTATCGTGGTCTTGACTACAGTCAAAAATGTAGTTACATTTCGACTGAAAATGTAATGTAAAATACCTAAAATACTTTTATGAAACTAAGATAATGTAACTACATTGTAGTTACATTTCCAGCCTATTCGAAACACTATGGGAACTACTACATTGTAATGTAACTTACATTGTAATGTATAAAATACAATGTAACTACATTACATTGTAAGAATGTATATGAAACCGAATTTCAACTACACTGTTACATTGTAGTTACAATGTAGCAAATGTAATGTATATGAAATAGGCCCATCGTTTTATGCAGTGCTTTTGTGTGTATTTTTTGAAACGCCATAACTTTCGCAATTTTGTGAGTTGGAAAGAGCTTTATACATCATTTTAAAGCTTATAATTTGCAGATTCTCATGAGAGTACGAAACTAGTAAAAATCCGCAAAAAATAGCGAAAATTTTCTGACATACTGACACCTGACAGTCTGAATATACACACCAAAAATTTTTGAACATCGATTGTGGAATCGGCCAAAAAAATTTTCTTGTGCTATCCTATAAAGGACATGTAGGCCGAGGGACATTTTTTGGATTTGGCTCAGCAGGTTTTAACGGTTAAGAAAATCCATTAAATGTGCGTTGACACTAAATTGAGTTGAGTTTTGCAATTTTTGCAAGTTTTGCAAGTTTTGCAAAAATGCATTGAGTTTTCTCGCAACTGAAGATGTTTTAGCTCAAACCAGGAAAAATGTCCCTCCGCAATAGTGCGAATTCTCATTCTGCCAAAAATCACGCGAATCCATTGGGTAGTTTTTGAGAGATCGATGTTCAAAACAAAATAATCGCAGTTTTGCCAAAATGGTTTTTCGGCCAAATCTCTAGCTTAGAGCAACAAACTCCGGCTAATAGGCATTCATAAAATGTGCAATGGGACTGTGTATCGATCGAGTATAAATAAACCAAAATTGTCCGTACGATTTGGCAGTAATTTTGAAAAAACTGATTTTCTCGAAAACGGCCATTTTTGGACTCCAAAAATCGTTTTTTGCTTATACTGCTTTAACCACTAGAGATAGCTCAAAAGTTGTAAAAGCAAAAATGTTCATTTTTGTGCCCTCTTTCCAGCCATACCAACTAATCTGGTGTCTCGACTATGTGCTGAGAGAATGATGGCAAAAACCAAAAATTTCTTATCTTTGCACCTAAAAATGCGGGACTGGTCCCAGAATGTTAAAGAGCACCGAAATAGTATATTTGGAAAGTTCCATCCACTTTCATAAAGAATTAAAGCCATATGGTCAAATTTACACAAAGTGATACCAGCACCTTAAGAGAATTGGGGATTATTCCTTTAAGGTCGTGCTCCCCTTACGTGCAGATATAGTTGCAGAAAGTGCAATTATTGCCCGATTTCATTCAAATTTTCAGAAGATGCATCGGGAATGATAATAAACGTCCTGTAGAAACGCCAGCTTCATAACTTTCATGCACAGTGAGAAGCGAAAATTTGAAGTTCTAGAACTATATATAGAAAATTATGCCCAACTACTATAATCATTTTAAAGCTTATTATGTGCTCTACAACTTTACTTTTAGACATTAGTCTCTAGCTCTTATCGTTTTTGAGCAGTAAATTTTTGAAACATTTTTGCTCGAAAATTGGTTATTTTTGACACGATCTTGCTGAAAACAGGTTTTGTCTAATTGGAGCCAGTGTACACTACAAATGTAGACACATTTATACTCAACTTAAAGAGCTTCAAAAGAGGCACAAATTAGGTTAATTAGAGCACTGTACACTGAATAAGCCGAAATATCTGGGCGAATAACTGATTTTCTCAAATTGCGGCCAAAAGTTTTTGACCGAAGATTGCTCCACAACCAATGGGTGGATCTAAAAGATATACTACAGATAGTATGTTTAGACAATTTGCCCGGGACGGTTTTTTATTTTTCTCTTTATCAGCCTCCAATCAAGAGCAATGATCTTTCAAAGTTCGAAAAAATGCCAAATTTTCAGAAAATGCTCAATTTCTGTATACTGAAACAATACTTTGGCAAAATCAAAAAACCGTCCCTGGCAAATTATGTCAGAAACATATTGGATACGGCCATTATCTTGTTGCGTAAAAATTTTTCAGAAAAAATTTTGGTCGAAAATTGTGGCTGGTTTTGGTAAGTTTGCTGCCAATACAAATTAGGTAGACACGTTTCAGAGATACCAAACGACGCAGAAGATGTAGAGCTTCATTTTGATATGTGGCTTAATTCATAACTCTCAATATTGAATAAGTTACAGCTTTCCAAAGTGGACTGAATGTAAGGGAAGTGCGACCTTAAAGTGGCCAGCTGAAAGTCCAGATCTTAATCCTATCGAATGCGTATGGCACGAACTTAAGGAATTTTTGAGATCAAAAGTGAAGCCGACTAAACTTCAGGAGCTCAAGGATGGCATATTAAAATTTTGGAAAGACCGGGTTAACACGGCATTTTGTAGGAAGTACGTCAAGCACATCTACAAGGTGGCACCACAGGTGATTCAGAATAACGGTGGCCCAACACTCTCTTGATTTTACTTTATGGTTTACGTTTTTACCGTTGGAATAAAGCAAAACTGAACTTGTGTAGTGTACGTTTTGAATAAAAACAAATGAGTGATTGTTGAAAGTAGAAGCTAAAAATTTGTTCTCAAATATTTGAAGAACGGGTTCAAAATTTTACTTCTATTGGTCCACTGTAAAACTACAAAAATAAATTTTTAACTACACAGAATTAAATTTAAGAACTACACAGAAATACACATAATACATGGAAAAATGCCAAACTTTCTAAGCTGGAAAGCAAAACTGTACTGCTACTATATTGTTGGTTGAAACCTATTCACATCTGTGAAGGCAATTTCATAGTCAGGTGCATTTCCACTAAACATGTTGAAAACAAGCAAGATTTTGTGCAAAAGGTTCAGTTTCCGCTGGACGGACATTAAAGTAATTGTAAACCTGCTGCGCAGTTAATTATTTTATAAGAGAGCTCTTAATTGCTTACTACAGAAAAATATACGTGCAAAACATTGTTTAAAGATTTTTTATAAAGCTTGAGGTATTCTACTTTATATCCAAAATAAGCTTTAAACTATTGAGCAGTTGTGTGTATATTAGCACATGTTCCTGTAAGTTTATCATATTTGAGAAATCTTTGCTGAGCTGAGGTATTAATGACAAAAGTTTAACTGTAACGATGAGTCATGAATTAGAACAAAGAATAGACATTTCCGATTTTGGAATCGAAAGTAATCCAATACATATATGCGTAATATGCATATAAATCGGAAAAGAAGTTCTTTAGAATGAAAGACAAGATTTCACACACAAATCATACCAGCCCTATCTTAAACCATTGTTTACATGCATTTACGGTGAAGCGTATATTTATCAAGCAAAATGCGTGTTCGGGCCGAGCAAACATAAGAGACCTGCTGCGCTGAGGCGCAGCAGGAAAAAGCTTCATTCTCGGTATTGTACTTGTACATAGCACATACATATTATACAACCTTCATTCTGTACATGTGTAAAAAACTTGCCTGTGTGCAGTTAGCCAGCAGCAGCAGCCTTTTACAGTCAGACAAAACATCATCATAAAAACAAGCCTCAGTGGCCAAGCCAACAAAATGTAGCAAACAACATTTCCCAAAATTCAACAGAGTTTAGCTAGGCCAGTCAAGCTAGATTATAAGAAAAATTAGTTTTTCTTGCAATGATTCAACGTAGCGCTGCGCGCGCAGTCGGTGAGCGAGCACAGAATCAGTAAGCGCAAGCACGCTTAAAAGTGACCATGTTTTCTATCTCCACTGTAGGGTATTTGACCTGCTGAATCCGCATATGAAATCCGTTTTTCGATATGACGCTTCCTTCGTTCAGTATGCGCTTACAACTGTCTTAGAGCTTTTTGGAGCGATCGCCATCCACACTTCGAGAAATCAATCTTGCATTGCTAGACATTGATGCGAGGTTTTCAGTGACCTAGCTTTCTGCACATCTTGGGCCCTATTTCTTTAAAGATTAAAATGGTCGGATTAAACGGATTAAAAACCAGCAGGATTAAAACTTTTAATCTCTATTTCTTTATTGCAGGATTAAACGGATTAAACAGATTAAAATTAACTCGTTTAATCCTGCTATTTTAACTCGCAGATTAAAAGAGTTAATTTTAATCTGTTTAATCCTGCATTAAAGAAATAGTAGTTAAAAGTTTTAATCCTGCAGGATTTTAATCGGTGGATTAAAAAAAATCCATGCGCTATTTCTTTATTGCTGGGATTAAATTCACTGGGAGCAGTTATTGGAACTTGTACGATCTGGAAGCGCAAAACTTGCCCGATTCAATTCAGTTTTGGTGCGGGTATGCTTTCAATAAATGATGTCGATCGATCCGATCCGCTAATTAGCTGTTGATCTGATCCGATCTAGACCAGGCTTTTTTGCGTCCAGATGTGCGTCTGGACGCAAAGTTTCTTATT
>JASAND010025460.1:0-17859 GCA_030248195.1 Trissonchulus latispiculum
GCTATTATATGCAATATGCATAGCCTAAGCATTAAGTGGACATTTATTACACTAGGCATACTTATGTATATATATACGAGCGTATATTAATGTTAGTGTTATGCATTCATTTTGAGGGTTTTCGATAGAGTGACCTTATCATTGTAAAAAATTATAATTCTGCATCTCACACAACTGAAGAATGTGCTTGGTTGCATTAGAAGCAGGTATATACAACGAATAAAGTTGTCGCTAATATGGCGGATAAGCAAATTTAATAAAGTAAATGGAATATGTAAACATAATATATTATACAGTAGGATTACAATGCATGAAATTAAGAATTTGATGTGATTGTACGCTTTCTTTATTTAGAGCTTAATAGCATCGATACGCTCGTTTTTACGATTATAGAAAATGAGAATCCAAACTTTATTGTGTAAAGTTTTCTCACCATCCTTCATAAATAATACGTATGCTCGTTTTCACTCATGAATTACATTTAATTATCTGCAAACATTTCTTTTTCGCATTAGAAGACGTCTTTTATGATTATCGTTTAGTGGATAATTTGCTAAGAAACTACGTACACACCCTCGAATATATAAGCATTTACACTAACGTATACGCTCGCACAGATGTAAGTATATGCATATGTATATACATAAGTATGCCTAGTGTAATAGTGCCACTTAATGCTTAGGCTATGCATATTGCATATAATAGCATATTATATGTACGTATATATGTATGCACCAAGTTGCTGGCTTTCCCTGGGCAGAGGCCAACAAGAGTGACAACTTTTGCAAAGCAAAGCTTTCTAGTCTGACCTTAGCACTAACTTTCAGCGAGGGTCAGCTGTCATTCAGTTACCTAAGAGCGCTAAGAAGAAAGCAAGTCTGAAAGCTGAAAGTAGGGCAGAATCAGACGTCTGACAGGGCAGATTCTGCCACGTCTTAATGACAAGACGCCTAACTCGGTGTTAACCTTAACTTTAATCTAATTTGGTGCAAACGAGCGTAATTCGTGTAATGTGGGGCAAAATTCTGGGGCTGTAATTCTACAGTGTACAGTGCCTTTACTGTCATAGGGTTGTTGTAATCAATCTCTCTTCTTGTAGATACTACGTCTTAACCTTGTGCTATGGTTACTTGTTAGTCATTAGGTCAAGAAAGCTCTATAAACTACCTTTGCAAACTGTTATTACCGTATGCATAGGTAAGTAGTGTCTAAATACTTTCGTGTTATTTTGCCACTATAAGCAAAATGCGAGTTTTTATTCCTGTTCTATTAATTTTTTAGAACTGATCTCGATGATGCTAACAGTTCAGTTGATGATAAAAAACCGGTGACTGTATCCTCTGGTGATGGTTCAGAGTTTCATGAACGAACATTTGTGATCTTCAGTGACTCTGAGACATTTAAAAAAGCCTGTCCCTTTGCGGTCGGGAAATCTTCATCGTCTTCCGGGAATCCCTGCTATCCCTCCGGTAGACTGCGACCTCCGCTTCCTTCCTACTGCGTTGTGACGGGACTACCGGCCCGATACTTTGATCCGATCACCAAACTGCCCTATGTTGATCCGGAGGCCTTTAAAGTGATCAGGGATGCCTATGCCAGATTTTTGGACGAATGCCAGAATTAGGACTGGGAATTTTGGTCCCGCTTTTAGCAGCTGCATCTGAATTTTGCAGTTGGGCTAACCTTTGGTTTGGTTCCATTTCCTATGAGGTTTCTGGAACGGTAGAATTTGGAGGTCCTGTTGTGGCCTGACTGGAGAGTTGACAGGCCGTAATTTGATTATCTGATGTGAGAAAAAGCAAGAAGATTTTATGTCCGAACAGTGTAAAAAATGGATAACTTTATTTTGTTTGTATTGGTTTTTGTCTGAGATCCTTATGGTGCATTCTGCTAATGAATGTCTGACGTTTGTAAGGTCGCTAGGAGTTGTGTACATATTATAATATATGCGTGTTTAATTCTTCATCGTGGTTTCTGAGATGACATCATTCGTTGATTCTGTTAATTTAACATTTTAACGTTAAGAATTTGTGAAAATGTATTGATGGAAAATTATTTTTTGTAGCGATACAATATTTTTGCAACGATTTTCATTCTTGCATGGGTGTAACCAATATTTGGAGATTCGGGGGTTGAGGATGGCTATGGCCAAATTATTTGTTTAGCACAAAACTATTTGTTGACAACGGAAATTACCAACTTCTCTTTTTGACAAGTTTTGAATACTGCAGGTTTTCTGGGTTTCCCAGAAACGAACGCAGGGTTTTCTGGGTTTCCCCAGAAGTTGGATCATTTTTTAAATGTAAAGTTCAATAGTTAAGTTTCCCCGAAAAAATGAAGAACCCCCATCAGGAAAATGAAACAATGCCAGCATTACAATAAATAAACGCGATTTCATCACGAGAGAAATAATTATCAACATTCATCTGTTTTCTTTGGCTGGACAATAATAATATACATTACTGGGTTTATTTTAGGCAAAAATAAGTGGGGGGGGGGAGAGTGAGAGTGGGGAAAAATGCTAAAAATGCTGTATAAATAGCCTGTTTTCCACATACACTGCTATAACTATGCTTAAAAGTGCTCAAAAATCAAGTTTCAGCACCAAAAAAGGCGAAATTTTGAAAAATTTGACCAAAAATCCTAAAAATTTGGCAATTTCTGGGCACCTTAGGGTGAGTGGGGGGAAGCCCAAAAACGTGGGGGTGGGGCCGAGTGGGGGGGGCGCACCCCACCGCCCCCCCCAGTAAAATAAACCCAGCATTATGGAAAGTTCGTATAAATCAAAAACACATTTATACAGTTAGCTACACAAATTAGAAGTACTATTATGCACACAATAAAGGGTGTAAACAAAATACGCGCAGGCATTGAGAAATTTTCGGATATATGAACTTGCATTATATACAATATTCATTAAATTTCCTTTGGTATACCCTAGCTCGGCGTTTTGTTTATCTCCTAAATCCCCCCTGTCTTCGATTCGCCAATATTTAATTTTCCTTTAATTTATCGGCAACGCTCTTTCCAAATCTTGTGACCACTTTCAGGCTATAGACATTTTGGCTGACTTCAGCGTTTTCATCCTGTTGTTTGCATTTTGTTGTAAGTTTGCTAGTGTTAAGTAAATTGTTGCAATTTCATGGTCTGTTATTTCCTAACTCTGCAAGCTAATAAAGTTACTGGAGTGTTCCTGTGTTCGCTATGATATTTTTGTACCTAACGTATTCAGACGGTAACGGCATTACTAGGATAGTTATTATTGATTGTGAAATCTTTAATGTAGTTCTGTCAAAGCGAATTTAGCTTTTAATATCGATCAAACGATTCATGAAGTCAATGATTGACTCTCTGCTCACCAGTAGTCTGATTCACACTTTAACAGGGTGCCGGGACCTCCCCGAAATTGGAGGTACGGTACAAGAGGGCTAGCAAAATCAGGGATAGGGGACAGTGCCAGGACAGTCGGGTCAAACTAAAAAATTATACGAATTTTAGCCAAAATTTCTTAAACTTTCCAAAAATTAACAGCGCGAAAAAATTTCACTTTTTGTAGAAACTTTTCTGCTTGGACCCTCCCCCCAAATTAGAGATAAGGTCCAAGGGCAGGTAAAATTTGGGCTAAAACAGGTACAGGACCCCTCAAGAATGCATACCCTTGTTAAGGTATGGTTTGAATATTTTTATTTGGTTGAATGAGCCAAGAATACTATAGGCATAGTCACGCAAATGATAGCTTTAACGTTTACGACACGAACGCATCCAACCGATGCATGATGGATGAGCATTACGTGTGCAGCTTCAATTTTCCTATGGATGATTCGAAAGTAGCTTACGTTTGCACAATTTTGAGATTTTTAGGTATCAATCCGGTGTGGTCACACAGTTAAGACTGTCGCCACATTTCTATTTTTAATGATATTGAATGAATGAATTGGAGATGACACTGAGTAACCGCTCATGCAGCTTTCCAAGGTGATTTTCAAGTGTGTTGTAACACCCAAAAAGGACGCCGCCCTTTGGGTTATCTCGGATATACGCGGAGCTACGTGTTAATGGATTCCGGCACTGGCTAAAACAGACGTGCTAGAATTTTTGACTTGATATGATTCTCCATTGGTGTGGTGCAGTAGAAGCCACTGCGCTTCTTACGCCCGTTTGCAACAACATCAAGATTATCTCTAGCTTAAGCTAGAGATAATCGTCAAGTTCAAGATTGACTTAGCTGTAGCTTATCTCTAAGTCTGAGTTAGAGATTATCTTCTGCACCAACCAAAATTAGTTCGAGATTATCTGATCTACAGCTTAAGCTCGAGATTATCTCGAGTTAAGTATTAACCAATCAAATTCTGTTTTCGTGTCATGTGATGAACAGTTTCACCAATCAAGACACAGCCTTTCGTTTGGTTTAAAAGGCGACAATTTCAAATTTGAAGGGAATCTGTCGACTACAAAATCACGTTTAGGTCGGAATCAGCCAGGAATAGATTGTGTTTAACCTTATTATCCAGTTTAAGCATTTTAAACAAGAATTTTTTGGGAAATCAAATACAAAGATATTTGATTTATGTATAAAACATTATTTATTTATTTATGCACACCTACGTATAAAACTAAAATGTTTTTGAACATATTGATTTAATCTACCATTGTGTATTGTTTAATTTATCATTTTAAAGGCACCTTGATCAAGTGTGGTAAGCTATGGTGCTTATAAAGCATAATAATGTTCAAAACTTGTCAAAATGGAAGCAATGCTCATGAAGGGCTCATATTCAGTCATCTCTAATGGAAACCTCGAGATTATCTTGACTTAATCCTAGTCAGGTGTAGGATTAAAATTGCAGTAGTTGAAGATAATCTTGACCTCACGATTATCTCTAGCTTTAGTTGGTGCAATGTTCGGTCAAGATAATCTCCAGCTAATCTTGAGTTAATCTCGAGATAATCTCAAGCTAGAGATTATTTGGTTTGGTGCAATCCAGTGTTAGTGAGGTTCAATTTTGGGATGTAGGCTGCCAAAACAGTTTCAGCTTGCAATTGCGAGTGCTGCTTCTGTCTGTTGTATACAATGGCCGCTTATTTTGGTGAAACATTTGTTTGAAAGCTTATTAGATTTAATAGGAAAACGTGTATACGGACAGCTATAGATGTGTTTAATTAGAATAATTGAAAAAGGTCAGGTACCTGTGTCAGAAAGACTAGAACACTCACCGCCAAGTCATGGAAAGAATTGCTGTTGCGGAGAAGGAGTAATAGCGCATTTAGTCTAAATGTAACAAAAGCAACTTTGCTATCTATGAATTTAGTAGGAATATTTTTGGCTTTGGCCAAGTTTTTGTATGAGAAATATTTGGTAGTTTCTTCAATTCAGTGATATTTTCTTTTTCACAAATATATATTGCGTATTTTCAATACATTTCTAACCTGGTATGCATCACGTCAGTTTAATTTTTGCGGTTTTCACTGGAATGGCAGAAATGCTGTTATGCTAGGAAGCCTATTCTTTTGAGTCACAGGTGTTACTGTGCTATATATTTCATTCGTTCTCTTTCAGTTATTTATCTGCTAAGTCTGGCTCGATTGTAGGGTTACGGAATTTAAGTGATACTTTTGCTAATAGAGTCTGTAAAATAATTTCATTTAAGCTTCAAACTTTTGGCTGGTAAACAAGAAAGTAAACACAAATACTTTATACATCCCTTTTAATCTGTTCTGCTTGCTGATAAGGTAATGTTAGGCACTGGCATTATTTTAATCTTATTCCAGTGTACCTATCCAATTGCATTCTGTCAAGACCCCTTTAGTAGGTAGGTAAAATGACGGCAGCTTAATTTTATGACATGTTAGACAAGACATGTTGTTGCCTAGTAGTAAGTAAGACCCAGGTCCCTTTACGCCCCTCAGCTCCTTGTGTGTTTCAATTTAGAATGTTGGTCCAAATTTATGGACAGACTTGGAAGGGGAGGGGGGATGACTGTTCTAGACATATTTTCTGTGTCTATTTGATAACATGTTGCTTAGTGCATAGTCAACAGAGATTCCATACATGCCTTTGGCTTCCTATGTCTTCTTCTACAAAGTCTGTCAAATCAAGTATTATCTTCTGAAGCCTTTTCGCCTATAAATTGCTCTAGAGTTCTGGATTCTTTCTTGGCGTCTGCGCCTTTTCGTATGAGAAATGAGGAGACTACTTTCTTATCCGCTTTCTTGTTTATATGTCCATCTTATAGTGTTAATCATTAATCTTTCTTCTTCTTCCTCGAGCCTGCCTTGGCTTTTTCGCTTGACTCTGTGTTTCCATTTCAATGGAAAGACTTAAGGCTAGCTCTTTTTTGGGGGACTTTCACGTCATCAGACTTCTTTTTCTTGAAACGATAATTTGGCTGTGTGTTAACCCAATTGAGAAGGGACTGAAGGAATTCCCGCTTTTTTGTTCAAGTTTTTATCCAATCTGTTTTGTCGAACATGTTTAGTTAGATTTAGATTTAAGTCGACAAGGAATGAAGTAGTGACAACGACAGTTACGTATTAATGACATGAAAATCGAGTAAAACAAGTTGTCCACATCGTTTGAGTTAATTTGTATATACTCTATTGCTTACGCATACGTTCTTTCGTAATTCTTGTAGGATTCGCATTATTATTTTTGACTAAGTCCAATAGATTTTCTGTGGTTCTCAACATTTATTTCTAATGTATACGTATTAGGATGTGTATATGCAAAAATAGAAGTGCCATTCCGTAGTTCTATTCTTCTCTTGTATACACGTGCGTTAGGTAATATGTATACTTATACTTTCTCTTTCTGAGTTAATGAAATTTAGCCAACTGGCCTCGCCACCTGGGTTTTAAGTTAAAATAGGCGAGGGAGTTGAGCCTGTGATTGTCTTTGTTGAAATATTATGTAAGATAAATTTGTGAAATTCTAGAATGTAACAGAATTAGTAGCAAAAGACAGAACTAGTGTATATATCACTGCAGCACCTATGGCTTATTTCTATTTGGGGGTCATTCGAAAGCCCCCCAGATTGCTCCCCATAAATTTCAACCCCCCTATACCCCGAATAATTATATACTACAAATGTTCTGGCTTCACCGGATTTTTGGAGGAATTTTCGCAATTTTAACTGGAAAAACTCTTTAAATTACTATTAGTCATTTTAGCGAATTTTTCACAGTTTTCACATGTAAATGCGTAAAAAACTTGAAAACAGTTCCCAAAAATATGCCCCATAAAGCTCCCTCCATGAAATTGCCATGAAATATTTAATATAGTACCACAAATTGGAAATATTTGGGCCGCTTGACGTGGGGATATATAATCCACAAAACTTCAGTTTCGCCCTAACATTTGGACACTTGACTTCTTGTTTGGATTAAACTTTTGCTTTTGACCTTTTCGAAATTTGGTTTTCAAGAAGTTGAATATCAAGAAATTTTTAAATTAGCAATTAAGAGAATAATTGAACCAATGGCTTGAACTTGGGGTTATTCTCTTTAAGTGTGTTTGCAGACAAACAGCTTTGTAGGTTTTATTTAAATGATTGCAGAAATGGTGTGAAATTGTGTTTTTGAAAGTTAAATTTGACCGTATTTACGTAGTCTAACATCCTAACATATATATATATGTATATAGCAGACGTGAAACCGTGGTGATATCATGGCATGATATCATATATACGTATATATATGTGTGTATGTAATATATATATATACAGGGTATTTTTAGGGATTTTTTTTCCGGGGGGGAAGAAATTTTCGGGGGGGGGAAGAATTTTTTGCAAAAATGAGCCAAAAAAAGGGATTTTTTGGCGTATTTTGCATGGTGAAACGCAAAAAGTTCTCAAAAAGGCCAGGATTTAAGCTAAAAATAGCTATTTTTACGAAAAAATCTCCGGCGAAGCCGGAAAATTTTTGAAAATTGGCCTATTTTTGGCAAAAATTTGGGCCTCCAAAAAATCCCGGGGGGGAAGCAAAAATCCCGGGAGGGGGCGATTTCGGGGGGTGGAAGGCATTTTCAGGGGGGCGCCCACCCCCGCCCCCCCCCCTGTAAAAAATACCCTGATATATATATAAATTATATATATATATATAACGCGTTCGTTTGCTGAATGGCTTTTTATGCGACAAATATTTTTCTCCATTTCCATCATTTCTTTGCCTCCACTCCATTTAGTTTGGCTTAAAATGCACCCCTGTCGATTATATACGTATAAAAGATTTATGCCCCTGCCTAAGCCAGCATTTTTTGTGTTTCGTTGGAATGGAAGGATAACTTTTATATGGCTTTAAGAGTAAGCATATATGTAAGACTTTAATTTATGCTGTACTTTCTTTTTCTAAGGAAACTATCTGTCTAAAGCTGGCATGATTGGGCGAAAGATCTTGTGAAGAATTTATTTTTGTACTGTTTTTGTTGGTTTTTATATTTTGGCACTAACCACGGACGACATTCCGACTAGTGGCCGCCTCACATGAATACGGACTTGGACTAGTGGCTGGTAACTATACCTACGTATATAAATGATTAAGTCTGTTTAAGTCGTCTTTATTGATGCCAAAATTTCTCGGCTTTATTTCCGTTTGGTTAGAACCATAGGTTAACGCGGGGGGTCTGGGGGAGTCCAAGCCCCTCCAACCCGGACAAGGTACAAGTTCTACCGCTGTCGGGGACAAGGGGTAACGAAAAAATAAAATTACCGTTAATTTTTCGACATTATTTCACTAATTTATTTTTGAGGTACAAGCCCCTCCGTGAAAATTTCTGTTCAAGGTACCAGTCCCCTCAAAATTTTCTGGGGACAAGCCCCCCCACCCAGGACCCGACCCTATGTTAATGTATGTTTAGAACCGTTAATTATACAGTTTGGAGTATGTACAAATTTTATTCTCTTCTTCAACCGTCAACGTACGTACGTATATATTTTTCATTTTCTGCTGAACGTAAAACTGCTTTCGTGTAGGTGAATATTACGTAGTTTAGCTGTACGTGGCTAGTGTATGTCTTTAATAATTATTTTCATTTCTCTTTTATTTCTTTTCTTTTTTTCAGTTCCAGCAGCAAGCTTAACGGTCGTCGCTTCTCGATTCAGATGTCCAGTGTGTCCAGTGGTGGATCCTCCTCAGTGATTGGGGAGCGCGGGGTGGGTGGGGAGCGCCGATCCACCGGTGGATTTCGCGGAGTTCGTGTCTCCAAGTTTCGCCACGTCTATGGGATCGGATCGCGAAAGGAGCACTGCTATGAGGGCGTCAGAATCAGCACGTCGGCGCACGACTCTCAGTTCTGTGCTGTTAATCCCAAGTTTTTGGCCGTTGCATTGGAAGTTGCTGGCGGTGGTGCTTTTCAGGTCATTCCGGTGAAATGGGTACGTAAGTTACATAGCTAACTTTTAAGGGTTCTGTTTTTATTGCCCCTGTTTGGCTCGTTTCCAAAACGTATTGAGTGCCTAAAAAGCTTACCGTGGTCAGCACCTGTTAGTTTTGCAGGATCAGTGGCTCATCTTATATTTATTATTATGCAGCAATTTCCTTCTAGGTTATCCAGTGTTCTTAGCTTGGCAAAGTGAAGTTTTCGTTATTTTCTTCTTTTTTAGGCTGGTCGTATTGACTATCACTATGGACGAGTGAGTGGACACAATGGACCGGTCACTGATCTCAAATGGGATCCCTTCAATGACAACGTGATAGCATCTGCTTCAGATGACTGCACGGTAAGCCTTGTTGAGGCCAACCGCTGGCTTTTTCCTGGTCCAAAGGTTCTTCAATTTTAGCTTAAAGCATACTAAAATTGCTAAAAAGAAACTTAAAATTTTAAAACATCATCTTCAAAGCCACTAGCTGTTCATGCAGTTCTGGCCTGATTTCTGGGTTTGGAAAGTCTAAGTTCAGGAACAGAATTTTGTAGGAGGGGAGGTCATACCAGGGCTGGGGCTTCCATGGCTGCGCCATCCCTGCTTATAGGATAAGTCAAGATATCAAGATTAACTAATGTGTCATTTGCCTAATGAATATTGCTCTTTGATTACATAATGATTATCATGGCGCAGTCTCTTGTATAATGTGCGAGGGTACGTACTAAAAGAGTGGTGAGGGCGCTTGCGTTTGATGACACAGCTTTAATCTTGGAATCACTAAACTTTAAGCTCTTCCATTTTGTAATTGTCCACTATACCATGATGTACTGCCACTATGAAGGATAGAAAAATTTTTATAAACAGTTAACGTTTAGTGTTCAACTCTTCCTCATTTTATGTTTACAATAGACTATAGAATCGAAAAATGGTGAATTTTGTGTAAACAGCTAAGGTTCTGTGCTACATTTATAATAGTCGAAGATTGGTTTTACTGACTTGTATTTTGTAATGTTGTTTAGATAAAGCTCTGGTTCATTCCCGACGGCGGACTCAACAATTATCTGACCTCATCCCTGTTAGACTTGGTAGCGCATATGCGAAAAGTGTCCTACTTAGAATGGCATCCAACTGCGGAAAATGTTTTAGCCTCATGCGGATTAGATCATAAGGTATACGATTGTGCCGGTTTTGTAGATCACACATTTTTTCTGTGGACAGTTCTTTTTGTAAGTGCACATATACATACCTAGATATGAGATAAGATAACAAATTCTGATATGAGAACGGGTCCACCTTCCTCACATACATAGACTGTCCTAGTCACGAGCGTGGTTAGAAAAAAATGTCAGGGGGGCAAGTCAAAAATGTTCTAATCGCACCTAAACCGTATGGACGGACGCATATTTTTATTGTACTCTAGCGTTTTTGTTCCATTTTCTTGTAAAATTATCAACGACTCAGGCTGAAAGTATTTGGAACTACATTGTACGTATGTACTTCCGCAGCGCAGGTACTAAAATCAGACATGGACAGACTGGATTTCCACAGCCTACACTGGCAGCAGCTTTGCGTAGTATATTGAAGTCTGCAGAAAAAATTCTTAGTTTTTACAAATTTACAATTTGCACGCTACATGGAGTAATCCTGTAACTTTAGATTCCGCAATTTTATAGAGCTCTGCTTAAAATTTTACAAATTCTTTTCGACTTTACGAGATTTTCAGAAGCAATTCTGCACGCTTCGCACACTTTCCTACATAAAGTTTAGCAGCTACAAGCTATTTAATCAAGTTTGTTTCTGGTAGTGCGAGGTCATTTGTGAAGCTCGCTCCACTCGCCGCGTGCGTAGTCCCTGACGGCTTGACTTGCGTAGTCACGTGCTGCATGTAGGCAATGCCCATGTGTGACTAAAACTTTCCTTTTATTCTTCTTTCTATTTTTGTGTTTTGCTGCCTTGCAGATTTTCATCTGGAATGTTAGCTGTGGAGAGTGCATGGTGGAGATTGAGTGTCATGCGGACACCATCTACAGTATGTGCTTCAACAGGCTGGGAAGTCTGCTGGCGACCACCTGTAAGGATAAACTGTTGCGTATTATTGAACCACGATCTGGTGACCTGGTTCAGGTAAGGAAGGTTTCTGGTGAAGTTTAAAAGAATGCGTAGGTATTGTAGGAAATAATTAGCCATTCCACAATATGATTGTTAGCATTCGGCATTTTTATAAACAAATAATGAAAAATGCATGCCTGCTGTCAGAAATTTTAAGTTTGTGCCTTTAACTAAAAATCTGGAAGTGCTTTGTTTGTACTACTTCTAAAGGTTTTCATGAAGTGAGAGTTTGTGTGTACTCGACCAAGATTGTAGAAGTTTCGTTGTAATTGCTTTAGGAAGGTTGGTGTCATGAAGGATCCAAGGCTTCGAAGGTTGTTTTTGCTGGGAAAATGGATCGTCTTATTACCACTGGCTTCAGTAAAACCAGCTATCGCCAGATAGCCATTTGGGATCAGGTACACAAAAGTGGTTCTGGAAATCGGGATCTGCTTTTGTTTTCGATTTCAGCGTTTCACATATATACATGGCACATGCGTACAGGTTGAGGAATGTCGGAAAATACAAAGATAACAGTTTTAACTATAGCTGGGCGCGGACACAAAAATTTAATTCCGGTATTTTCCCCTGACACAAGTGAATGAATAAATGGCAAGTGAATAAATGTCAAGTTATAAGAATTGTAACGAAATTTGTTTAATTGTAGAACGACTTGTCCGGTCCTTTAGTTATGCAGGAAATAGATTATGCTGCCAGCGTTTTGCACCCTTTCTTTGATTTGGACACCAACATGCTGTTTATTGCCGGAAAGGTAATGTATCATGCTGTTGCAGTAAGAGCTAAGGCGTTGCTCCTTTTGATAAGCTTTTGGTTATATCAGAGAAAAGCTGGAAGCCTGGAAAGCTGAAACCAAAAATGCAAAAGGCTCTGATTTAAAAAGCTATGTATTTCTTTGGGAAACTTACTTGAGGTTTGACCTAATTTACGTCCTTGTGCAGAGTTCTTAAATATAAATAGTACCACCGAACCGAAATATATATGCTAGAAAAGGGACAATGTTTTTGCACGCCTTTTTGAAGAAGAGTTAACAGTTTTCTGTGCCCGGTCAGTTTGACTACTGACTTGGTTTTGGTTTTGCAACAGCTGTAAATGCGCTCAAAATTTTCCTTCTAGCCGGCTGACGCCATTAATTTCCGCTTCGTCAAGATGCAAAGCTTTTTGCCATTAGTTTGAAATTTTCATAATATGACAGACCTATGACAGATCTAAAATTGATGAGACAATTTATGAATTTACACTCTCCCTCCATAGTCACAAGCATTCATAGTATATTGGTATGTACGGACCTTATACGTGCACCTTATCATTTGGTTAGTGAAAAGCTAACATGTTTCTTCCGCCTTACAATTTTGTAAACAGGCTAGGTGCCATTGAATTTGTCTCAATTTTGTCCTTTAACCTCCATCCTAACTTATTCCTTTATATACATGGTTATGAAGCTCAGCTGGCAAATTGCAGGATATTTTGTAGCATTATGTATGTAGCAAACACTGAAAATTTCTGAAATATTTTAACTCAATCCAAATAAAAATTATGCATATACTTACGCTACGCGTATCTATTAGGTGGGTTGGGCTTTAATGAATATGTAGGCAGGCATCTTGCGTGCACACCTTTGCCCAAATTTTAAGGTAAACTTGAGTGTTTGTACTTTGAAATGAAGCCTAAAATCTAAACCAACCAGCAGTTGAAAAGCGCATACGCACGTAATTGCTGTCTTAAAGTGTGTGCTTTTGTGTGCTTTGCTTAAAGTGTCGCGGTATATGTGTAGGTAGATATATACTAGGCCGCCAATTATTTCAGCCCCGGCCGGCTGTCTGTCAGAGTTTGCGACGGAAGTTGTGCCGTGAAAATGCGACATATTTACCACTTTTCACATAATTTCGCTGTCTCTCTTTCGACTCTACGATGATACCAGCAGATGATTCTTAGCGGGTCGGTTATTTGAGGCTTAGCAGTTTCATTCAAACTGCTTTCCTGTTCCAGAAAAAACTAAGTTTTTTATGCACAATTACTACACTAAAAAGTGTTTATGCCTTTGATTTTCTAATCTTTTCTTGGCCATCTAGTGTCCTTTAGCGTAACGTCTAATGCTGCTGTATCTGTATGTAATGTTTAACTTAGTCCCACTAATTTGTTCCCTTAGTCACAACTTTCCCCCCTGATTAAATGCTGGCTCTCTGCGCAATTGACACTTATCATTAAATTTGAAAAGTATACTTACTACTCCCTCCAGCTCGGCCGGTTGCCGTCTGTTGTTACAATTGTCCATCTAATTTTCCCATTATTTCCTTATCTTGTTTTTATTTCTGCTGTCCAACTTTCTGACTCATTGGGTTTAAAGGAATCTTATGGAAACTTAACTCACAACACGCATATACACGATTTCAAACCGGGTTCCAAACGTTTACCATTTATACCCTTATTTTCAAGTGAACGTACGTATACGTAAATATATGGTTATTCTATTCCTGTATGTATGACGAGTGAAAGTTAAAGATTAATGGCTACTGCTACTACTGCTAACACTACCACGACCACTCTATTCCATAAACGTCATCTAAGTGAGAGTTTAGTTCCTCAACCATCTGCGGAGAGAAGAACTATTGGTGATACTGAGCTTTATTCCAACTCTGCTTGTTCTGCTAAAAGATCTATATCTCCTGCTGTTTTGTCTAACTTTCCCCCGCCCTACCCCTCTCCCCTGCCTGGAGGCGGTCAGAACAGAGTTAAAGAGTTGACGGGTCGTTTCTCTAGTCTGCCCCGTCGGGCATCAGCCGGCGTCAGTAGTCAGCGTCGAACGATTGTCTGCGTTCGTACCAGGCCTAATGCGGTCAGCCGGGCCAAGGTAGGCTGCATGCCCAGGAGTGGGGCTTTGTCTGAGTGAAAGCTAAAAACAGATCCTTGGGAGCCAGAAAAAATAAAATGAAAAATGTGAATAGGCTTCGGAAGTTTGTGACGGGGGTTGTTTGTCACAATTCGGAAAAAATGTAGTTTATAGACCTCTTGTTTTTATGTCCTGCTTTTCTGATTTGTCTGGTTCCTGTTTATAGGATCTGTTTTTGGTGATTTTTGAAGCAGACATTTGTTATTAACTTTCCAGATTATTGTCAATTTTCTTCAGGGTGATGGCAACATTCGCTACTATGAACTGACCCCGGATCCGCCCTATGTTCACTATATCAGTGAATACCGGTCCTCCCATCCGCAGCGTGGAATCTCCTATATGCCCAAGCGAGGTCTGCGGGTAGCGCAGTGTGAGATCTTTCGCCTGTACAAGTTGCATACCACACAGCCTTTAGTGGAGCCTATTTCTTTCATTGTGCCTAGAAAGGTATACACATATACATAAATAGCACATATTTTGCCGTTTTGCGTTTACCTGTGTTATGTATCAAGTGTTTAGCTTTTTTCGTATTTTGATTTTTCTCAGTTTGCTATTGTTCTTTAATTTTATTTTTGGGCTGTACTTTTGTTGTTGAAATCTGTTATTGCTATGTTACTCAAACAGAAGCTCAGAATTTCTGCCACGGTTACGGTACCTACGTAGGCTAGGCTTCAGCAGATGGGTCTTGTCTCGATTACCCCACCCCACCACTCAAAGTTCTTAAAACGTGACCAAATGAGCTGAAATTTGGTATGGGTATGTTTTCGACCACGCTGAGTTCAAATATCGCAAAGTTTTTCGATTTTTTTCGATTCGCAAGGGGAACCGAAAAATTTTCGGTATAAGCTAAAGTTTTAGATAAAGGTTTAGCTAAAGCTTAAGATGTAAGCTTATACTGAGCTAACAACAAGCTGAATCGAAAAACGGACTTCAGATTCGTGTTCTACTGCCCAAAAACCTCTATATACAACTTTTCAGCAAAATTGAAGACTAAAAATTTTTCGTTGCCCTTAGGTCCCTCCTTGTGAATCAAAAAAATCGAATTTCGCCAAATCGAAAATTTTTGCTATATGGTATTTGCTACTCAGCGTGGTCGAACATACCCATACCAAATTTCAGCTCATTTGGTCAAGTTTCAAGAACTTTGATTGGTGGGTGTAATCGAAACAAGACCCCAGCAGATTAAACTTCGATGAAAATTTAGATGTCTGATATTGATGGATCATTCGATCTCAGCGAGGTCGAAACATATTCATACCAAAAGTTTAGCTCAATTAGTCAAGTTTCAAGAGTTTTGAGTGGTGGAGGATAATCAAGACAAGACCGCATTTTTTAACCTACTTATATATCAAAAATTCCAAAGATGCTGTCTGTGTTTTGTATGCTTTTCCATTATCCAGAACGGTGCTTGTTTTTATATGGCCGGGAGTATCTACCTACATAGTGAAACGGAAATAGAAGTAGTATGCAGTAAATTGGAGTATCTGTTTTCAAATGAGTTGGAAATTTTTGGATTTTGCTTGGATTTGTCAGATATAGTTTCGTGATACGTAAAGTTGCATCTTTCTTGAAAGCCATCGTAGTCACATTGAAGTTGCAGTATTGTCTGGTGAAATTATGTGTGTAAATAAATTTATATATTGTTCCTGACTGACACTGACTGAAAATTCCTTGCAACTTTAAACTTTGAAATTGGTTTGATTGATAATAATTTACGTACGTACGTTCATAGACAGGTAACAAAATGATTATGCTATGAAATTCGCCGTGGTTCATATACATACGTGTGACGACGTGACGATTATTCAGTCTGTTAGTAATTGCTGGAGGTGACTTATTTACGATCTGTATTTATCAGATTTTCTTTGAAAAAATGTATATTCAGGCCAATATAATCTATTTAGAGTTACGTATATACGCCTGTATGTGTGTGTTCAGTTCAAAGATCGGGTCAAAGATTGACTTTTACTTTTATTGTTTGCTATCATATATATTATCGATAGATTTTTCATATTTTTTCATAACATGTGTCTAAAAGTATTTTTATTTGTCTAATCGTATTTTGTTATTTCTATAATCGCTTTTCCTTTCCCGGTTGTTAGATTTTAAAGTCGGTTAACTGTTGAAAATTTTCATTGATATTTTTCTTTCGTTAAAAACTAAACAGTGTGAAGTTTGGTCCTATGTGCGAGTATAAATGTCAAAATAAAGACCGGACTTCGTGTATTTTCAAGAAACTACGTGCAGGTTCGGGTCTAAGGTGTGTGATGCTAAAACGTTACATTGCGTTTGCTCCTCCACTTAAGAAAAGTTACAAAGCGAACTTTACTGTAAACGAGATTAAAATCGTATAGAAACCAAACAAACGGTTAGGCAAAACTGACGTGAATTGTCACAAATTAATCAATACAAGAAATAAAGTTCAAAGTGTGAAAAACATGTCAAAGCATAGTGTATGCTAATGGCGGATCCCACTCACTAGCCGACTCCAACCCCCAACTTCAACTGCCTAACAATCCCAACACAACTGAACTGAACCGGTTTTCAACAAGAACTTATATAGTACAAGGTAATCAATAAAGCTAACCTTACACACTAGTGAAAAATGATTGATTGTTTGTCGAGTTAAAGTGTAATTTTGAACATCTGTCATTCTAAATACTAATATTATTACCACAATTATATCACAGAACTACAGTATAACTATGTTTATACATGTACTGCCAACTTAACAATTGTAAATTAAATTACTGTAGAAATACTGTAGAATTACCGTAGAAGTCTATAGATTACTGTAAATTTAGAGTGTTAGACTTAGGCTTAACTCATCTGACTGACTGATATTCCACAAAATACCCCTCCTTTGCCGCCGCCCGCCCCGGCGCGGCGTTCCCAGAAAGGAGATAAAACGAGAAACTACAAAAGTTAGTGATAAAACAAAAATGTTTCGAACATGACGGAAAAGGGTAAAACGTGGACCCTCACTGGTCTCACGAGTGGGACTCCCACTGACAGACAGGTGCCACTGGCACGACTTACTTTGACAACTTTGACTACAACTATACTGGGCCCTTACAGACTACTGCCTCATGGAGTACTACGACTCGACTACAACAACGATTTAGACTACTTGCGTAACTTAAAAATTTTCGGCTGTCACCGAGACAATACGACAAGACGACAACAAACCGGGACACCACCCAGGAGACGGCGACCAGAGGGAGTGTTCCGGGAATATCAGTCAGTCACCCCCAACCCCAAAAGAAATTTTGCTCCGGAAGTAACACACGCCTAATCATATAAGAAAACAGAGTACAAAGTCATGAAGGCAAGACATGGTAGACACACAAAAGGCAAAACAAATCATATACATGGCCATAAGGCAGAATCAAAATTAGCTGCGAAACAATGCCAGTCAAACGAAAAATAAAAATCAGGTATACCATCAATATAAAGCACGGAATTAAAGAAACAGTTAGAATTTAGAAACATACAAAAAATATAACC
>JASAND010025461.1:0-37162 GCA_030248195.1 Trissonchulus latispiculum
ACACAACCACAGCCCAGGATGGCTGATACACTGTTCGTTGTTGATGGGAAGTACTAAGTGGTTATAGTTGTTATCGCCTGCAGGGATGTTTCCTAACATTATCAGGTCAGGTAAATCTAAATTGTACTGAAGGTTAGTTGTCTTGTTGTGCCAACCAACATTGTGAATTTTGAAAACAGGTTTCACGTCCTCATCGATTATGATCGGAATCTCAAGCAAAAATGAAAATAACAATCGATGAATTTCCAGTTTCACTGGGTACGTTTTCGCAAATTGATATAGTAAAGCGGGTTCTTGGTAGAAAAGCGTGCCTTGCAAATTTACGTTGTCGCGCAAAAGTCGTTTTAGTGTAGTCACGTCGATTAGGTCCGGTGCTAATCGACCTTCGGTAGCTGCTAGCATAGCACCGTCAACCATTCTTGTAAAGGTTTCCTTCATTGCTAGGCCTCTAACCAGTGCGTCAACTTCATGTACGATCTGATTCTGAGCGCATGCAATTTGATTAATTTTGTCTTGTATTTGTTTGATAGAATGGTGAGTGAAAATGTAGAGCTGGTCATTTGCGGATGTCAACCTGTTTAGTGTTCGATCCCGCAGGTTTGCGTCGGTTTTCATTAGCATCATATCATCTTGTAATGCGTCAAGTTTTGAACCAACTTTACCTAAGTAGATGCTATTAGCTAGGCCTAAACCAGCCCCAGTCAAACCAAGAACTCCAGCAATCAAGGCACCCAAAAACCGCTTTTCTCGGTTTGGCGCAGTTTTCTCTTGATTTGGTGAAACGGACGGTTCGGGCGACCCAGTTTCTGCGCAAAACCCCTCTGCCTGTTTGCAGACTTGGCTTAACAGTTTTGCATAGAAATCGGTGTTCAATACGCCCTCGTAGGCAATGGCTAGATCAGTAATCACTGCCTGTAACCGTTTGTGTAGACTATGTCGGCCTGTGCAGCTGCTATTAGTCTGGCTGGTTCCTGTTCCCAACCATTCGACATAGTCGTTGTAGTCCTTTTCTGCCTGTGGTAGTTCAGCGTGGATAACTATGGGCAGATATTCTACGTTACGTGGTGTGAGTGCCAGCCCAGCGGGTTCTATGGCAACTCCGTATCCAGTGTGCACCTGTGTCGTGAACTTGCCTAACTCTCCGGCGAGTGACCCCCGTGTAGTCGGCAACAAGCAAAATACGACCAGTGGCAGAATCAGGGCTGCCTGAAGAAACGATGTGGCGCGCACGCGCGTTCTAATTGGCCAGGGTGCCATCCTCAACCGCGGACCTGCATGTCCAAGATGTTCGTTCTGTGGTGCTTCCCATTGCGTTTCTGCATTGTTCATAGACACATGAGTGTTAGTGCTTCGTTCTACTAGAGCCTTGTTATGCACAGCTAATTTGCATAAAACCGAGGTTCGACGTGCACTAGCGACGTGAACAGTAGGGTACAAGGCTTTGACGGCAGTTTCCCTAGCGGTTTCTTCGTCTTCTCTTTCTTCCTCCTATTCAGCTTCGCTGGAGCTGTGAGTTCATGTAGTTCAGACTGGGGCGTTTCGGTTCAGTCCGAGAAGCACGCTGAGCTGACTGAACCTGCGGACAACGTGCCTTTGTACGCCCGGCTTGTCCACATTGCCAACATTCAATTCCACTGAATTGAGAGCGTCGCTGAGAATTTGGAAAAGGTTGCCCTGGAGGACTTTGGTACTGATGGTTCGGTCTATGATAGTTTTCATTTGTCCTGTTCACAGTTTGGTTTTGCTGGACACAGCTGACCAGCGTTTGCATCTGTTGAGCCAGATTGCTCATCTGAGTTTGCAAATTAGAGACCTCTTGTTTGAGCGCTGCTGTTTCTGAGCTATTTTTATCGTGTCTGACAGCACTATACATTTCTCTATTTTGACGACTACCTAGCTGCTGTCGCTGCTGATACTGTTGTCTGTTATTTGGAGGGCGAGACCCACCAAACCTCATTTCGGTAATGCCGACCTGATTGTCGTTCGAAATGACGATTTGAACTTTTTCTCGGAGGCGGTCTATTCACCACTTCGTCAAGCCACGGCGCATCACCATACATTAGATGCTGATGCGCTTCCTGTTCCACAGCCTCAGCTACCGCAGCTTCAAAGTCTGTAGGTTTTGTGGTTATTACGTACTGACGAATCCGAGGCATTAAACCTTTCAAGAAATACCGTAATCTTAAAACCTCGGATTCTGTAGGCGAGACTTCAGGAAACGCATCACGAACCAGTCTCTGAATATCGTAAGCAAATTCTGAAACTGCTTCGTCTGTTTTCTGTTCACGCAAAGTGAGTTTGTCGACCGCCAGATACTCTACTTTAGGGGAGGGAAATTTCTGCGCAAACTGATGGCACAGTTCTGTATAATCATAACGAGTATTTTGATCGAGACCGTCATAGAAAGTGTCAGCGAGGCTATCAATTTCTAACATACTCGGAAAAATTTCACACTTGCGCTGATCACTAAAAATCCTGTTTGATTGAAAATATCTGTTCAGTTCTTTGAGAAAATCCTTAAACTTTTCTTTTCGGTAGCCTCCAAATCGCCTTGGTGGACCACCGATATAAGGTCAACCTGATGAACTCGACACATTAGGGTCCGTATTTGTACTACTACTTGCTTGGGCTGGATTCCCAGAATCTGCCATTATTTAAAGAGTAAGCCTTAAGACTGACGTCTATGCAAAACTTCACTATCAAAATCAAAATCAGGTTCAAAGATTCGCTATCAAAATCAGAATTAAATGTTCTTTAAACAACCCTTGAAACTTGTTTTAATAGAAGGTGCAATAAGTGTTTTGCCCAGTTAGGTAAAAGTAAATATCCAACCCCGACAATTCCAGCTGTGATCATAAAACCAATCGCAACACACTTAACAAAGCATGACATAGTACAGATATCAGGGAAACAGATTTATACCTGATTGCACGGTTGAGGCATAATTAACCTCAGTGACAGTGCCACAACAGTTCAAGGTAAGGAGGTTTAATATGCGGTTGGGCAGACAGAGAGAAGTTAAGGCAACAGTCTGAATCAGGAAGCCACAATGTCAATCAGCAAAAAATCCAGGATTATCCAGAAATAATTGGAATTAGCAGACAGAAAATACCGTCCAACTATCCAGGCAGCAATCACAAGCGTGAGTCAAATCCAATTAAATAGTCCCTGAAACGCTGAAATCAATCCAATCCCACCGCTGCCACCAAATTGTGAGCGTGATCCTGAGTAGCTAAGATATGACTGGCACAGACTTCCAAAACCCATTGATCAGTTTATTAATAAGTTCCACATACCACAAATTAGCAGCCTGAATCAAATGGGTTAAAACCCAAACGGGTTTTAACCCGACAGAACATGAATATATATGTATATAAGTCCGTAACACAATAAAATTAAATGCTAGTATGGAAAAACTCTTACTAAAGTTTAGCTGTTGCGATATCGTCTAATCTCTAGCTGTTATCATTATTTTACTGTAAAATTAATTCAAATCCTTTAGGATTGGCGATCTCTAAGTTATCTGAAAGTATACTGCAAAATTAATGCAAATCCTTTGGGATTGGTGATCTCTAAGTGTTTTGGGATATTTCAAACTAAGCACTCCCAGTGGTTTTCTTTCCTAACTCAGACTAAACATACATGAGACAAAAATACACTCAGCTTGTTACTGCCAACAATAGTAAAAGGTGAGAGGTAGCATTAGTGCAAATTCTAATGGTGAAAAATGTAAATGGGCTGCATAGTACCACCTATTTAGAATTCCCCTTTCAATATGCCCCCTTTCAATATGCTATTCAAATACTAAATCCTTTTCAATTTGGGTAGTCTGAAAGTCTGAGTCCAGTGCAAATCCCCAGTTCAATTGGAGCAACTCTGAATATGTGAATTCGAAGCCTTTGAACAACTCATAGTAATTTGCCTCCAAACATAGTAATTTGCCTCCAAACATAGTAATTTGCCTCCAAAAAGGGAACTACATCCTCTATAATTTGGACAATGTGGCAAACCCAAGGCCTAGTTGTAGAGAAAGAGAAAGGCCTAGTTGTACAGAAAGAATGAAAACATTTACAATACCCTGAAATAGGAAAAATACAAAAGTATATACATTCATCTGGCTTCGTGTTTTCGGGGCCAATTACTTCCGCAAATTGAGACACTAAGAAAATGTCGTTGTTCAGCCAGTCGACGACGGTCTTCGGAATAGCATCACGGACACAGGCAAATGAATGTTTATAATCTTTATTTCCTCCCTGGTATTGACAGAAGCTCTCGGGTTCAACAGGGCAAAGAGAATGATCATTCGTGCCACTGATTTTGTGAAATAGCACGGCCAATACTCTTTCAATGCAGTCCTTACTTGCTTTGTAGAAATGACCTGCAAAATCTTCAATAAAGCCGTCCGTTATCTTGCCTTTTCCTTTCAAATTCTGAGTTTGAGCAAACTTCAGAAACCAGTCTTTGGAAATTCTTGATATAATGGCCAGGATTATCAGTTTTCTGCAAACTGGATTCAGGAAACTTCTCTCGTCATTTTGCCAATCTCCGCCCATGACAACTGCGTCCAACTTTATTTTTCGTTCTTCTGGCGAATTTCGTGCTAAATCAACAAACATGTCCGCCTCCATGCCACCACTGGAACCAGCATATTGGGATCAGTTGTGAGGGTTGGGAACTCTGGCAACTCTGGCATGGCTGTTAGCGCTCTCATAAAGCTCACATCTTTTGCTGCGTATTCTGACAGAAACAATCCCACCAGTTAATGAATCAATACTGATTCCAACTGCAATAGTACTGCTGTATTTCTGCTGACTGCTGACTGCTGTATGTCCCCATGTTGCATCCTAGCACCCGGTAATTGTAGCCACATCGTGCGCATCAACACCTTCGATGAATCAATCAATTCATCAATCGATGAATTGCCTTAGCCATAGTGTTCATTGACGCTTCGGCAACCATATCAGCGTTTTCTTCTATCTTCTTCTTAATCTCAACAAACTATGCTTTATTTGGTGGCCGTGGAAGTTGCAAACATGAAAGCAGTTTGTCTAGCCTGGTACACCAAATACCGGCTGCACAAGACCCCAGTACAATCATATCAAGGTCACAATGGCGCGACGCATTAGTCGTTGTACTGTCCCTGAATAACTAAGACTTGTTACACCCCCGAGTAGTGCAAGTTATGAAAAACAATGTCTTTAGCCCTGGAAGACCCTGCCGTTTTTGATAACTGCAAACTATTTACCTGACTTACCTGACCGCCACATCGAAAGCAGCTAAGCTCCAAAATCTGACCCCACCAAGAGTACATAATATAAGTAGTGGCACACTCTATGTTATCAGAGCAAAAACTAGGCTCTGCTCGCTAACGGTCCACCCACCATTAATAAACACGTATGTGTAAATAGATGCATATGTTATTATGAACATTGTTCAAAATAATTATATTTATTGTATGTTACATGTATATACATTCAATAAATACTATTGTTCAGAGTCCGTGGAATCGGGGTCCGATTAGGGGTCCTCCTTTTTCCTGAAACCAAAAAGAAAAAATATCATAAGTAAGTGTAGACTAGGTACGAGAGTGCAAGTAGTGAATCAAGCACAGGAAACATAGTGGAGACGACAGATTAAGATAAATAAAAACATAACTAGAACATAGCATAACAATATTGGAAAAGGCAGATTAAGGTTAATAACTGAGCAAGCAAAAATAGTGTAACCCGTTCACCTTCGCCGCACTGATTGATTTTTCTGTGCTTCGCCAGTGCTGCCCGGGAGTGCAAGTACATACAATATAAATATAAATATATAAATAATAATATAATAAAATAAATATATAATATAAATATCGTGTATGAAATTGTATAGGTACTTGCACAATCAAAATACCAAAAACACATGTTTGTCAAATATAACGTATTTAGACAATTTAGACATTCGAATTTGTCCAGTTTCACGCAAGGATCCATTTTCTCGATTGACTCCAGACACTAAAATAATAACGCTTAAACATAGTTATAGTCACTATGGCAACCATTGAATTTTTCTTAAAAAAAGAAATTTAGAAACACATTATCAAGAGCTTCTTTGGTCTAACACTAAAGCTTTGCTAGCTTACTTTTGGCATTCATAAAAATAGCAGTTTGTAAGCAAGCGTACAATAGTTTATCTAGATTGCGCACAATAAGAAGAACAGCCTTTAAAAACGACAGCGCTTCTATTGAGAATGAAAAAGGCACTTCTTTAATTTTAACGAGAAAAGCAGGCTATATTATAAGCTAGATGTAAGTAGCTGCTATTTCTCTTTAGGATTTGAACCCATTAGTCATAACAGCTGCGCATTCTATTTAAAAACTAAGTTTCGCAAAGCGCAGTGTATTTAGAATGCGTAGTGCTGAAAACTAACTTACGGTATTTCATTAAAAAACGCAAGCACATACGTTTTCTAAATAGATGCGTCCATTCTGCTGCCAGTTTAAATTGACGGACCCATAAAAGAATACAAGTGCTTAAAGAAGAATGAAAAGAAGAAAAAGATGAAACCATAAAAATGTGTCCTGTCGCACCTGCCAACCAACGCGTGAGGATGGTTTAACTAACCATGCTCATTCGATGGTTATGGTGCCTGATGAGTCCTGGGGCGAGGACGAAACATGACACATCACCAAATAAACCGGTGCTAATACGATATCATAACTATATTTATGTTTCAGACCTTATTATGGCAAGCCTTCCTTTTGCTTCATACCTTTATCAGGTTTCATGAACACAGCGCCACAGCATTTTTAAGACCTTTCACAATTAGAGCATACACTAAAAACTGAGAGTAGAAAATCATCAAGTAGAACCCATCACATATATTTAATGTATTTCTATCCGCAAATTACCCAGTTCACATCGGTTTCATTTCCCAATTGAGGCTGTGGGGGAGATTGTTTACTTGATCCACCCGATTTAAATGCAATACTTAACCACAACAAAGCCCAAAATTAGGCAGTGACTAGAATGTCAAAAATATATTAATTTGGATTGGCAAACGAATTAACAGACAGGAGGTTCCGCTTTGAATACATTCTATTTCTTGTTTTTAAACAGAATTCGCTCGATGAACTGAATACGGGAATAGTTTCGCACAAAAACCAACTAGCGAAGGTTCCTTTACTGGCCAGGTACGAGAAAGCCTCTAATCAGAGAAAAACCTACGGGGTCAAGTGTTGCCTAGATCCGCCAAGGGAAAACTGGGAAATCGAATCTGAGTGGTACGACGGTATCAATGAAGACAGCTACTACAAACTAAGAACGCTGGATATCATTTATGTGAAACTAGAGGCCGGATTTCACCTCGTCGCCACAGCGATAAGCCTAAACAATGCTAAATTTTTAGGTTTGTTTAACGCTTTGATAACATAGATGAACCACAGTCTGCTTTTAAATGAACTTTTTTTATTACTTTGGTTCTCCCTGCACAGAAGACGATAGCCTACATGTTTTCAAGGGAAGCTTAGAGTTGGCTCCGGGTCCAAATTTTCAGACCCGGATCCGGGTACCGGACCTAAAAACGTACCCGGATTGCATTCAACATGTTAATTGAATTCTGTAATTCAAAGCGTCCATAGGGTTTCCAATTTGTCAGCACCAAATACATATCGAAATACATTAGCTTGTGAAACCTGTGAAAAATATTTGTAACTGTTTTTTCCATAAAATAACTAGGGTTTCAAGAATTTATGTTTCGACTTCCATTAGATTCAGATCTAGACCCGCGGATACCAGGACCTGCGGGTCGAAAAGTCGTCTGGACCCGGAGCCAACTCTGCAGCGTGTTGCCAGCTCTCAGCAATTTGCAGGCCCACTCAGTAAATTGTTGGAAACTGCAGCGTGCATCTCAGTCAGACTATCTAATTCAAATTAAGTCATACCTCACCTTTGTTTGCAGTGTTGTAAATATGCATTTTTGCATTTCAGTGCATGTGCAAAAGTTTTCCGATGGTGGAAAGATCGTGCTTTCGGACCCAGCAGATTTTCTGAGAAAGCGTCAGTGGAAAGTGAAGAACAAAAACCTGCTGTCCGAAAACCATCGTAGAATCCAAAGGCGACCAACTGCAGATATATTAGTACTTTTATGTATGACGGTTGGTCACTCGTTCTTCTACCATCTCCCTCCAAGTAACTGTCAGAGTTACATGACCTTCATTTTCTTTGGGTGCTTTGTCAGCCACGAAGTTTGCCGCATAAGCTGCAATCTTTGTGAAGCTGGCAACAAGAGAATTCCCGGTGTTCTGTCTAAGTCCACCTTGAAAGACATGGAAGCTGCTTTGGTCAAATTTCGGGAAACACGGCGTGCCAGGAACGATTATAATCTCAAAAGAAAAGCAACAACGTCGAAAAAATTGCAGAAGAAAAGGAAGTACTAAAATGAACAGAACCTGCTTTATGCTAAAAATATTGTAATGGTATTTTACTAACGAGGTGCTAACTAACGGAAAGACAGATTGAAAGTAAACAACTCGATACGCATCACTGCACGTTTTCAAGCACACAGAACTGATGACCCCTTTCCCGGCTCGCGGGCCGGGCCTAACCGGGCCGACGTCCATTGCCTAGCGGGCCGGGGCCGAGAAATTTTTTAACTTCAATTTTTAACTTTAACAATAAAATTAAATGCTAGTATGGAAAAACTCTACTAAAGTTTAGCTGTTGCGATATCGTCTAATCTCTAGCTGTTATCATAATTTTACTGTAAAATTAATTCAAATCATTTAGGATTGGCGATCTCTAAGTTATCTGAAAGTATACTGCAAAATTAATGCAAATCCTTTAGGATTGGTGATCTCTAAGTGTTTTGGGATATTTCAAACTAAGCACTCCCAGTGGTTTTCTTTCCTAACTCAGACTAAACATACATGAGACAAAAATACACTCAGCTTGTTACTGCCAACAATAGTAAAAGGTGAGAGGTAGCATTAGTGCAAATTCTAATGGTGAAAAATGTAAATGGGCTGCATAGTACCACCTATTTAGAATTCCCCTTTCAATATGCCCCCTTTTAATATGCTATTCAAATACTAAATCCTTTTCAATTTGGGTAGTCTGAAAGTAGAATTCCGTTTTCAATACGCTATTCAAATACTAAATCCCTTTTCAATTTGGGTAGTCTGGAAGTCTGAGTCCAGTGCAAATCCCCAGTTCAATGGAGTAACTCTGAATATGTGAATTCGAAGCCTTTGTACAACTCATAGTAATTTGCCTCCAAACATAGTAATTTGCCTCCAAAATGTGAACTACATCCTCTATAATTTGGACAATGTGGGAAACCCAAGGCCTAGTTGTAGAGAAAGAGAAAGGCCTAGTTGTACAGAAAGAATGAAAACATTTACAATACCGTGAAATAGGAAAAATACAAAAGTATATACATTCGTCTGGCTTCGTGTTTTCGGGGCCAATTACTTCCGCAAATTGAGACACTAAGAAAATGTCTTTGTTCAGCCAGTCGACGACGGTCTTCGGAATAGTATCACGGACACAGGCAAATGAATGTTTATAATCTTTATTTCCTCTCTGGTATTGACAAAAGCTTTCGGGTTCAACAGGGCAAAGAGAATGATCATTCGTGCCACTGATTTTGTGAAATAGCACGGTCAATACTTTTTCAATGCACTCCTTACTTGCTTTGTAGAAATGACCTGCAAAATCTTCAATAAAGCCGTCCGTTATCTTGCCTTTTGCTTTCAAATTCTGAGTTTGAGCAAACTTCAGAAACCAGTCTTTGGAAATTCTTGATATAATGGCCACGATTATCACTTTTCTGCAAACTGGATTCAGGAAACTTCTCTCGTCATTTTGCCAATCTCCGCCCATGACAACTGCGTCCAACTTTATTTTAAGTTCTTCTGGCGAATTTCGTGCTAAATCAACAAACATGTCCGCCTCCATGCCACCACTGGAACCAGCATATTGGGATCAGTTGTGAGGGTTGGGAACTCTGGCAACTCTGGCATGGCTGTTAACGCTCTCACAAAGCTCACATCTTTTGCTGCGTATTCTGACAGAAACAATCCCACCAGTTAATGAATCAATACTGATTCCAACTGCAATAGTACTGCTGTATTTCTGCTGACTGCTGACTGCTGTATGTCCCCATGTTGCATCCTAGCACCCGGTAATTGTAGCCACGTCGTGCGCATCAACACCTTCGATGAATCAATCAATTCATCAATCGATGAATTGCCTTAGCCATAGTGTTCATTGACGCTTCGGCAACCATATCAGCGTTTTCTTCTATCTTCTTCTTAATCTCAACAAACTATGCTTTATTTGGTGGCCGTGGAAGTTGCAAACATGAAAGCAGTTTGTCTAGCCTGGTACACCCAATACCGGCTGCACAAGACCCCAGTACAATCATATCAAGGTCACAGTGGCGCGACGCATTGGTAGTTGTACTGTCCCTGAATAACTAAGACTTGTTACACCCCCGAGTAGTGCAAGTTATGAAAAACAATGTCTTTAGCCCTGGAAGACCCTGCCGTTTTTGATAACTGCAAACTATTTAGCTGACCGCAAGCGCCACATCGAAAGCAGCTAAGCTCCAAAATCTGACCCCACCAAGAGTACATAATATAAGTAGTGGCACACTCTATCTTATCAGAGCAAAAACTAGGCTCTGCTCGCTAACGGCCCACCCCCCCCCCCGCAAAGCAGACCCATCACTTCAAAGAATTTTGAGCACTATGTTTGTTTTCTAAGGCTCGAAGAGAGACACAAAATTAGCGCACGCACTGCTTGTGTTTTCGAGTTTAAGCACTCAAACATAAAGCGAGTGAGCGTACCCCGTTTCGACTAGGTACTGATTTGCGCGGGGGGCACTAGGGTTTGATTTACGGGGGGGGGGTTGGCCGTTAGCGTGCAGAGCATAGTTTCTGCTCTGATAATGTGTCTGTCAAAACAACTTTGGCACATTGCGCCTTTAGACTACGCAGAATTTTGATTTCGTTCGACTAAGGCAATGACCTTAACGACTGTCCCCGTAAAGTGAATAGAAAAGTAAAATCTGTCCCCGCATACTAAATGGAGTTTAGGAAAATTTAAAACTGTTTCGTTAAGTTAATAGTTTTAAATACTTAAATTTCAATTTATTGCCAAATTTATACATTTAAATTGAGTTTTAGAGTTTTATATTTTAATTAACTTTTAATTTGATGTAATTGAAAAAATTTAAAATGGCATTACCATTTAATTTTAGTTTTAACTGTGTAATTGTAGAATACTTTTCCTAACAAAAGTTAGTTAGTACTGAGTTATGATCGAGTGCGGTAAGACATAGTAACAATCTAAAGTGTAGAGCGCTGTCAAAAATCCAGAGCTAGCTCTTGAAAGTAGTTCAGTTCCTGGAACTCACGCGATTGATGCTACCAAGAGTACATAATACATAAGAGTGTGACAGCAGGCAAGCTCTCTGTTATCAGCTGTAGGTACATGCTATGTTCGCTAACGGCTGACCCCCCCCCCCAACAAACGTGTGTGTGCTCTTCAAAGAAATTCGCACGCTATCTTTGCGTGTTAAAGCTCGCAACAGACGCACATTGAACCAACTGAGTAGTTGTGTTTTTGAGCTTTAACACATAAAGATAGCGTGCTAATTTCTTTGAAGAGCACACACACATTTGTGGGGGGGTCAGCCGTTAGCGAACATAGCGAGTACCTACAGCTGATAACAGAGAGCTTGCCTGCTGTCACACTCTTATATATTATGTACTCTTGATGCTACCTATACTTTTTGGTTCGGGCTAATGAGTAAACATTTGCAGTCTTAAGTGACGGTTCAGTGATCTATCCAGTTTATCAGGTGCTTACAATTGGCGAGGCTGCCTATTCGGACTTTCTATTTCGCAATCTGTATAATCAGCGAATCTTCAGAATTCACTTGGTCTGGTGTTTGCATCTGCGGGCACAGCAGTTGGATCAGAAGGAAGAATAATCAGAAGCCAGAAGTCTTATAAGCCTTTTAGAGAATCCATATTGACCATCAATGCACTATTTTAAAACGGTTAGTTGCACGATTGTTACACACTTATCTCTATATAATTTCCTTAAATTCTTTATTTTCACTATCTAAATCATAAAGAATGCCTAGACGTCGTAGACAACTAAGTTTGAGCAAGAGTACATAATATATAAGAGTGTGACAGCAGGCAAGCTCTCTGTTATCAGCTGTAGGTACATGCTATGTTCGCTAACGGCTGACCCCCCCACAAATGTGTATGTGCTCTTCAAAGAAATTTGGCCGCTACGCTTGCATGCTGAAGTTCGAAAACACAACTACTCAGTTGGTTCAATGTGCGTCTGTTGCGAGCTTTAACACGCAAAGATAGCGTGCGAATTTCTTTGAAGAGCACATACACGTTTGTGGGGGGGGTCAGCCGTTAGCGAACATAGCATGTACCTACAGCTGATAACAGAGAGCTTGCCTGCTGTCACACTCTTATGTATTATATGTACTCTTGGTTTGAGCGATGCAGAAAACGATATTGGTGAGGTAGCTCCTCCACAAGTTTTACCTATGAACGACTACGCTCTAATTACGCTTTCAGCAAATTCGCTACCTCGTTTCACCGGTGCAGAAAATCAAGACATTTACGAATATTTTTGTAACCTATAGCGCACCGCTATTTCGAATGGGTGGCAACAAAATGACAACGCTAAAAATCGCTTCTATTGCGTTTACTAGAAGGCCGAGCGGCACATGTTTATGAATGCTTTTCTGAAACTGAGAAAAGTTTGGCCTACCCTGCGTTTAAAGAACTACTAATTCAAAAACTTACTTCTGTAGGTGACAAAGCTATATTTTGGAATAAACTGCGGGAACGGAAACAGGGAGAAAAGGAAACTGTAGACGAATTTAAACAAGCTTTGATTTGTATTGCTCGTAGGGCTGAGCCTAACCGTAGCTTGGAAGAGATACAAAAGATTGTCCAAAACCATTTCATTTATCAAGCCAAACCTGAGATTGCAAAATGCTTGGCTTGCAAGGACTTTGTCAAACTTGATGCCGCGGTTGCAGCCGCAAAGAAACAAGAGTATGTCGACGAAGCTTTCCCTAAACACGCATCACCTGAAATTTCCGAAATGGCGAGCAAAAGTCGAAACACTTATAGCTCAAAACAGTCAATTTGTAGAAGCAGTATCTAAAATGGCTACGCCAACTAGTACAAACGTTTCGGCTGTGCAATATACCGAAAATGGTGCTGCTTCCACTCAAGAAAATTTAGAGTCCTTGTCCAGGAAAGTAGACCAGCTTGGTCGCCGCCTGGACGGCTTCTTTCTATCTCAAAGAGGTCGTAGTGGCAATCGGTCTCGCGGAAGGGGGTACTCGGTATCAGATCAGGGAATCGCTCAGGCTGTTATAACTGTAACAGCAGCTCACATTTTGCTCGGAACTGTCCCAACGTTACCGGTAGTACTAGGAGTGACTATCGTGACGGGGACGAGCCAGCGGTGTCAACTATGTTCAGGGAAACGTGTGGACGCTGCCCGATGCGGCTCCTTCGGGCAGCCAGTACTAAGCAGTCCCAGTAGCGATATGTTGTATTATAACTCCAGTAATAAGGATTTATGCATTGTATGTTCTTTTCTTAATTCTGGTATCACTAGCATCAACACTTCAGGAGGGGGAGATTACGAAAATTTATTATATTTACAAATGGAATTGAACGGCACGGTGGTAAAAAATTTGGTGGACACCGGTGCCGCAATAAATTTAATCCATGAGAGTGTTCTTGAAGACTCTCATCTCAATTTTAGCTTAGAACGAGCTTGCTGCTCTCCCGTTAGCGTTACTGGTGATTCTTTAAAAGAACTTGGGTGTGTAAAATTGAATATTTCTATTGAAAGCAGACATTTTTTGTCGGTTCCTTTTGTTGTTGTTTCAAACTGTACACAAAAATGTATATTAGGCTTAAATTTCCTTAAGGAGAACGGGGCGAATCTGCAATTGTCGAATGAAAATTTATGTGTCAGCTTCGAGCAAGATAGCTTGAAAAAATCCAAAAACTTAAAAAAACTACTATTGGAAATGTACGGCTTAGAACTCCTGTTAGCATTCCTCCCAAATCGGAGATACTTACCGTAGGGACAGTTTCTTCTACGTTCAATAACTGCGATGTAATGTATGAACCCAACTCAGAATTGGTCAATGTGCCAGTTCATTCCGAAGCTGCTGTTGTCTCTCCTTCTTTTGGCAAGATTCCGGTTCGGTAGGTAGATTTTTCTCTGTTTATCTTGTTTTCTTTAACGTGGAGATGTGGAAGGACCACCAGCTCAATAGACGTTCCCCTGCTAGTGTTCTCGTCTCGACAGGGCCAATTCTTACGCAGATGACAAAAGCTGCAGTGCCAAGAAGTTATACGCCGCACTAAGAGCACAAAAGACGTCCAATACCAAAATGATTTACTTGAAGCATTAGGATACCACTATATGGATTACCCGATTTAAATGCAATACTTAACCACAACAGAGCCCAAAATTAGGCAGTGACTAGAATGTCAAAAATATATTAATTTGGATTGGCAAACGAATTAACAGACAGGAGTTTCCGCTTTGAATACATTCTATTTCTTGTTTTTAAACAGAATTCGCTCGATGAACTGAATACGGGAATAGTTTCGCACAAAAACCAACTAGCGAAGGTTCCCTTACTGGCCAGGTACGAAAAAGCCTCTAATCGGAGAAAAACCTACGGGGTCAAGTGTTGCCTAGATCCGCCAAGGGAAAACTGGGAAATCGAATCTGAGTGGTACGACGGTATCAATGAAGACAGCTACTACAAACTAAGAACGCTGGATATCATTTATGCGAAACTAGAGGCCGGATTTCACCACGTCGCCACAGTGATAAGCCTAAACAATGCTAAAGTTTTAGGTTTGTTTAACGTTTTCATAACATAGATGAACCACAGTCTGCTTTTAAATGAACTTTTTTGATTACTTTAGTTCTCCCTGCACAGAAGACGATAGCCTACATGTTTTCAAGGGAAGCTTAGAGTTGGCTCCGGGTCCAAATTTTCAGACCCGGATCCGGATACCCGGATCTAAAAACGTACCCTGATTGCATTCAACCTGTTAATTGAACTCTGTAATTCAAAGCGTCCATAGGGTTTCCAATTTGTCAGCACCAAATAAATAAATAAATTTTCCATAAAATAACTAGGGTTTCAAGAATTTATGTTTCGCCTCTCCATTAGATCCGGATCCAGACCCGCGGATACCGGGACCTGCGGGTCAAAAAGTCGTCTGGCTGGACCCGGAACCAACTCTGCAGCGTGTTGCAAGCTCTCAGCAATTTGCAGGCCCACTCAGTAAATTGTTGGAAACTGCAGCGTGCATCTCAGCCAGACTATCTAATTCAAATTAAGTCATATCTCACCTTTGTTTGCAGTGTTGTAAATATACATTCTTGCATTTCAGTGCATATGCAAAAGTTTTCCGATGGTGGAAAGATCGTGCTTTCGGACCCAGCAGATTTTCTGAGAAAGCGTCAGTGGAAAGTGAAGAACAAAAACCTGCTGTCCGAAAACCATCGTAGAATCCAAAGGCGACCAACTGCAGATATATTAGTACTTTTATGTATGACGGTTGGTCACTCGTTCTTCTACCATCTCCCTCCAAGTAACTGTCAGAGTTACATGACCTTCATTTTCTTTGGGTGCTATGTCAGCCACGAAGTTTGCCGCATAAGCTGCAATCTTTGTGAAGCTGGCAACAAGAGAATTCCCGGTGTTCTGTCTAAGTCAAGCTTGAAAGACATGGAAGCTGCTTTGGTCAAATTTCGGGAAAAACGGCGTGACAGGAACGATTATAATCTCAAAGAAAAGCAACAACGACGAAAAAATTGCAGAAGAAAAGGAAGCACTAAAATGAACAGAACCTGGTTTATGCTAAAAATATTGTAATGGTATTTTACTAACGAGGTACTAACTAACGAAAAGACAGATTGAAAGTAAACAACTCGATATGCATCACTGCACGTTTTCAAGCACACTGAACTGATGATCCCTTGCCCGGCTCGCGGGCCGGGCCTAGCCGGGCCGAAGTCCATTGCCTAGCGGGCCGGGCCGAGAAATTTTTTAACTTCGGGCATCTCATTCTGCACATCTCTATTCTGCAATATCTTTGGCGTGTTAACAGATAACATGTTAATTCCATAAAACCGAATTAAAATGAGCGCATTTTGAAACCTACTGCGGCTGGCAGGAATCAAGCAACAGACAAACCAGTTAAACTATTGATAATTTATTTGGTGCGATTGGGCAGTAATTAGTTAAGTCAAGAGTACATAATACATAAGAGTATGACAAGCCTATCACTCTATGCAGTGAAGGCAAAAACTATGCGATGCGCGCTAACGGCTTACCCCCCCCCACAAATTGACCCCCTCTCACACCGCCCCTATATGGGTACGTGGTCTAAACGGGGGTCGCTCACTGCTTTGCATAATTACACGCTGAAATTGACAGGGGCCCAATTCGGGGAGGGGGTTTAAGCGTGTATGTTTAACACTTGTATGTGGAAAACATGCTAAGCGAATGAGTGACCCCCGTTTGGAACTATGTACCCATATAGGGGCGGTGTGAGAGGGGGTCAATTTGTGGGGGGGGGGTAAACCGTTAGCGCGCATCGCATAGTTTTTGCCTTCATTGCATAGAGTGTGACGCTTGTCACACTCTTATCATTATGTACTCTTGGTTAAATCAATCATAGTTCTCACTAAAATCAAAAATAGGATATTACATATGTGAAGGGTTGAAATTAGGATTGAAATAACTGACTATCCAGGGCGGCGATCGAACCCGAATTGGTCGGGTCCTCAAAACAGAGTACCAGTGTGGTCTAAGAGCGGCTCACCATTTGCCTCATAACCCGAGGCCATAAGTAGTAGGAAATTGCATGAGCTGGCCCCTCAGCCTCTGCTAAATCCGACTAATCCCCCTAATCCGCCCCGCTTTTTCAGCCGATAGAAAATTGCTACTTTCATTAGAATTCTATTTATGCGTAGATTGCAACTACCTGTAAGCTGTTTCTGTAGCAAAACGGTAGAGACACCAAAATGTTTGCATGTATTATTTTCCATTGTTCAAAAAGCGCTTTTCTAGTTTTTTTTAATTTGAGAAATCGTCAAGAATCTGACACTCAACAGATTTGTACCAGAAGCGTTATTTTCTCCTAAACACGTGCAAACTGTAGCGCTCAGAATTTTCTTGGGACAAGCCCCCCCAGGATCCGACCCTATGTTAATGTATGATGAGAACTTTCTAAAATCGGAGGCCACAAATTTTTCATCAATTTTAAATTGAAATTAAATAAATTTAAATTTATTTTAAATCCATAAAAATTAATTCTATCTGTAGATAAATCCAATTAAAATTTATTTCAATTAATCAGTTAAGTACAGTTCAATTAATCGGCTCGATCTTTGAAATCAGCTATGACCCCCAGGGTAACTTGATTCGTCCCACAATGCGATTAAGTGACAACATGTTTCGGTCAATTTTAAGCAGTCAATCCTGGTGATGATCTCTCCTTCTGTAGGAATCCAAACACCCCTTCCACCTTCAAGACATTTCGTATAGGCAACTAGTTAGCCCGCCCACTCCTTCTTCCCCATCGACAAACCCTTAGCCAACGTGACATAGCTAAATACTGCTGCAGGGGACGTTTCATTTCCAAAATGAAATATTTCGAGAGATTTTATCTTTTGAGACACTATACATTTCGAGACTTTATATTTCGAGACTTTTTGTTTTTTGAGACATTTTACATTTTGAGGCAAACTGGTTCGAGAGTTTTTAATATTTTGAGATTTTTTCTGTTTTGTCTCGAAATATTTTTACTTGTCTCAAAATATTTTCATTTGTCTCGAAATATTTTCACTTGTCTCAAAATATTTTCATTTGTCTCGAAACATGTGTTTGAAAAATCTAGACAAATTCGTAAAATGTCTCAAAAGCTTTTCAAAAAGTCTCGAAAGTTGGAAAATATTTCGAGACTATTCCCAACTTTCCGGAAACCTTATGCACTCGTCGTGGAGTTAAGGCTGACATACCCATTACTGAAGAGAACGCCTGTTGTGCCATTGCAATAGAAGCATTAGGAAATTTGTCTACGGATACTATCATACGAGAACAGCAGCGTGATGATTTTTGCAGGAAAATAAAGGGTAGGATGGACGGCACCTGGTTGGGCAACTCTACTCCATGGCAAAGAAACATTCGACCAAAAGATTTCGTGCTGAAAAATGGCAAACTATTCAGGCACACAATAAGGAGAAATGGGCTCAGGTTAGTGATCCCATCGGCCTTACAGGTTGACTTATTGAAAGAAAACCATGACAGCCCAAAAGCAGGCCATCTTGACTATTCGAAACCCTTAGGACGTCTGCAGGCTAAATATTATTGGCCTCAAATGAGACGAGTGATGAACTGGTGCAAAACGTGTGATCTCTGTCAACAGTTGAAAGACCCGGGGCAAAGCTCTTTCCGGGGCGAAGCTCCGTTGGTCCCTATCGCCGTGGGTGGCCCTTTTGAACGTTTGAGAGTTGACATAGTTGGCCCGCTTAGGACGACCCGTAGGAAAAACAGGAACTGAAAGAGGAACTGACTGGGACACTTACCTGCCGTACGTGGCGTTTGCGCGAGAACCGCAGTACAATCTTCTACGGGATTTCCCCTTTCCATCTTGTGTACGGACGGGAAGTTCACTGTCCGTTTGACGCTAGATTTCTGGACACAGAGAAGGCTACCGGCATTTCGGTTTATTTTAACAAGGTCCAACGAGGAGTGCGCGAAGTATATCCCAAAGCCATGGAGAACATCTCGAGAGCGCAGGCTGCTCAAAAATCTTCGTATGACGAACACGCAACGGAGATAAGGTTTGAGGTCGGTGAACAAGTTCTGTTAAAACGAGTACCAAAGGACTCGAAAAAGCCGGGATGGATAAAGGGATATGTAGTTGTAGATAAGTTATTACCAGTTACCTACCGTACTTGCCGAAAGGACGAACCCAATAAGTTCACTGTTGTCCACGCAAATCGGTTGAAACACTATTTCGAACGTCGCTGAGTTAGGGGTCCTTTACTTTCGTTTAGTTTTTTTATTCAGGCTTTCTTTTCTTCTTCGGCTTCTTCTGTTCCCAGCTCGCGACTGAACGGTATATGGATTAGATAACTACACGCTACCATACTACCGTATACTATGAGTTTCGGAACGGCCGACCTGGAGTGTCCCGACTCCGCAAGTGGTCAGAAGTTCTGCAATATACACCATCTTGCAAACAAAAAACGAACGTAATCCTACTGGCGCAACGATTGAGGGCAAGACTGAAGCGTACAGGCTCCACCAAAAAGTTAAAGTCTTAATCGTTAAGCCGTGGGCTGCTAAATACTTAATTGGATTATGGATTATTAGGTTAACTGAAGCGTACTGGCTTCTGCAAAGGTTAGTCTAGATCCTGCTCCTACCTCAAATTAATAAAGTAAAGGACTATAATATTAAATTAACTGAAGCGTCCTGGCTTCATGAAACGTTAATTTAATATGCACTTATTTTTATAATGTAACGGAATGTACTATGAAATTAACTGAAGCGTCCTGGCTTCATCAAAGGTTAATTTAATGTGCATTTTTAGGTGTCTGGCCGTAGAGTCGTGGCATTCTTCAGAGGAAATGACGACTTTTCCAACATGCATAAATGCAAACTGAGTATTGCTGGGCAGGAATTTGAGGCAATCGAACAGGCCTACCAGTGGGCCAAATCTTGGATTTGTGAAGACGATTCTGCCAGAAAAGATGTGGAAAACCTCAGCAGTGATCCGTTTGCCTGCAAACGGAGATGTAAGTCAAGCAGTCTGCAGTGGAAGTTAACTCAAAATTGTGGCACCTCGCGAAGCCAGCCATATGCTGAGTCTTCAAATCAGGAAGTATAGACAGAATGAAAAGCTTTTCCATTTACTGATGTCAACCGGCGATGCTTGGTTGATCGAGGCTTCTCCCTTTGATGCGGAATGGGACAGTCGTCTGGGCAAAAGCGATCTTGAGAAGTATCTGCAGCGCTGTGATACTTGCCTGCCCGGAGATAACTTGATGGGCAATATCCTGATGGAGGCTCGTGCATACCTGGCGGGATCAATGCCTAACCCGAAGATGCTGATTGTAGCTGATTCGCAAGGCAGAGGTTTCCCATCGTCATCTGACTACATCGTGGTCAGCCTTCCAGGGGCAAAGATTCAGGTTATTTTTAAGGCACTTCGGTTGGCTTTCCATGAACGAATCAGGGCAGCAGTGGCGTTCGGGGGGCACTAATAATATTGTGGTGCGAGTCGGGCATCCTCATGGTTCTCCTGAGAAAGTGGGGAAATTCAAGGCAGTGGTTGAGCAGATTCAGAAACAGACATTGCGATTTTTGCAGGAACATCCTGACAAAACCTTGGTCCTGTCGGAGATACCCACTCGGTTGGGTGGCAATTTCGTTTCGGAGTCGAATAAAGTTATAAACCGTGTCAACAATTGCCTGGAAAGATGTGTAACGAGCACAAGCTCACAGCTCACAAGTCGGCTGGCCATCTTAGTTTGCTAAAAGTTTGGCTCCCCTGCGCGAAACTAGCTGTTTCAAAACGAAGAATGACGGCTCTGTCGACATACACTTGAATGCACATGGAATAACATTGGTCTTGAACACTCTTTTTGGCATGCCAGGCATTGATCCATCGGTAGAGCGTCCTGGCTCTGCTGAATCCGATGGAAATGCCAGTGCTGATGCCATTGTGCTTCGAAAGAACTAGGAATGATGAGGGATCTAAGGCATTCTAAATGGTGAATTTAAATTTTAAAATGTCCGATTTAAAATCCCATGATCTCTGCCGCTTTACCAACTTAACAAGCTACTGCTTTTACTTGGTAGAACATTTTTCGTTTTCATTTTCGGCACCGTTCAGGTATCTGCTTCAACCTATTTAAAAGAAATAAATTTTTCAAAATTTGAAAGTTGATTTTTTTGAAAAATTATATACCACTTTTTGACTCAAAATTTGATTATACTGGTACCGAAAAATTGCGTAATGTCTTATAATTGTCTTATAATAGTTTAAATCGTATATTCTATTGATGACGGTCCTCATAGAAGTGAACCTCCATTTTAATGTATTGTTTAGAGTTGTCCTCTGTCCATGTAGATTGGGTACCGTTTACCACCAATTTATTGTTTTACAAAAGATTAGGACGCCGTAGTCTCGCAGATGTGGTGGCGCCATACAAGCTAGTCCGTACCAGTATGCAAACTAAGCGCTACGCAGACCAGTGGTACCGAAAGGCAAACACAACGTGCCGATAGACAAAAACCTTAACGTACCGCTTGACAAAGCCAGCAGGACTAGGTGGGGCTGCTGGTGGTGGTTGGTTGAGTTGGTGGTTATTGGATGGTCCATCTGCTTTCATATTTTGCTAGGGTGCTACCTGTGATTTCAGTGATTTCAGGAATTAAAAAAATTCATTTTTTAAATTTTGAAAATTTCACAATTTTAAATTAGTTCAATTTTAAAAATGTTTTGGTAGAATCGCTGATGCTTAGAATGTTTTGTTCTAGCACCAACATCAGAAAATGCTTCCTGCTATCTCCATAGCGGCTCAAACTGTGAAGATCAAAGGAAAACCACCAACTCAACCAGTTTGTTTTGAGGGGTATTGTGGAAATGATTCTTTTTAGACGCAGAATTAATTTGCAGCCTTTAAAGATCACTTTTAGGAGGTAGGGTCATGGGGAGGAATTGTAGAGTCAGGTAGCCCCCTACATTTTAAGTGAGTGTGTGTGTGCGTGTGTGTATGTGTGTGTGCATGTGTGTGTTCGACTGCTACAGTGTAGGGTTTATTCCTTTATTCCTCTGTAACCATTCCCAGGGTTTATTTTTCGTTGGTCCACACAGTTGATTGGTTTTAGTGTATCCAATGAAACTTAAGTAGCCAATGAAACTTAAGGGGGGGGGGGGGCTACGAATTTCACTAAAAGTTCGATGTTGGAAAAGCTAGCTAGTCTTTTGCCACATAATAGTATTAGGTTAAGTGTAAAATAGTTTAAAGTTTGAAAGAATTCCATACAGCGTAGCGTCCTGTGGAGCCATCAGAAGTTGGTGTTATCGGTCCAAAGCTCGACATGACACGTACACAAACTTTGCCTCGCCCTGATCGCTATGGGCAAGGTACGGAACCCAAATTTTCCAGAAATAGTACTGACATATAGCGCTTTGACATCGTGTAAAATAATCCTTAGATCAGTGTATACTTTTCTGTGCGATACAATCAAAGTGCGAAAAATCGGGTGCTGTAGGTCTATACGGGTGGAGGTTAACTAACTTCTAATGAGCTGTGGTTTACCAAATGAACCAAACTTTGCGGCAATTAATACTCCAAGTATCTGTCTTAACTTTGGTATAAATGACGTGATTTCGTTAATCCCTGTGTTCGCAGTGCTGGATTATATTATCGATATTGTCGCTGTTATTTGGCGCCATTTCGAAGATGTGAGTCAATTACTCCAAAGTACTGTAGCAGAATCGGCTGAAACTTTGCACATTACAGGCCAGTGAGTGCACCAAGATGTGCCGAAAGCTATGTCACTAAACCTCGCTCCAATGTTTATAAATGCTAGATTGATTTCTCGAAGTATGGATGGCGATCGCTCCAAAAAACCTCTAAGACAGTTGTAAGCACATACTGAACGAACGAAGCGTCATATCGAAAAACGAATTTCATATTCGGATTCAGTAGGTCAAATAACCCCTATAACCACCTTTTCGGCAAAATCGGAGACAAAAAATTTTTTGACCCCATTTTTACTGCGCTTAGCTAGCTTTTCAGGCCTAAAAATAAGGGTTATTTCTTAACGAAAAGTTGGCTAGCACACTAACCAGAAAACCAAAGCCCTTGAAACTCACAGACAGCATGCCCCTATTAGAGCCTAATAACTGGTAAAAAGCTGGGGTAGGCTAGGGGCTGCCAATTTTATTAGATCGAAAACGGCGCACGGTCACCTCGCAACTTTTTGCAAAATTTCAAACTTTGCGCTGTTATAACTAAAGAAAGAAGCAACGCTCGAAAGCCGGAATACTTTTAATATTTAGCACTAGTAACAGTTAACATTTATGGCTGAAAGTTACAGAATCGGTCGAACCGTTAATTCACTAGAGCTGAAAAACCCTTTTTGAAAAATGCCATTTTTCGTACCAATATTTCGACTTTGGCGTCCTGCCAAAAACGGTGTATATGAGATATATTGTTGCCCACCCTAAACTTTTTTACTTTGATATGTTGGCTAACGTTGGGCGGGAAAGTAGCTCTCTCCGACGATGTTGTGCCAACCCGTTCGTAGCCCCCCCCCCCTTAAGTAGGCTGGGCTAGCAGTTTACGGTAGAAGTATATATGAATTAGTGCATGCATGAAGTTATACTTTTATAATTATAATTTTCTTTATGTCAAATGTTCGGTGTGTGATGATACTAAATTTTTTTATAAAGTAATAAGCGCACATGCCCTTCACGTGCTGTGATCAGAGGAGACAATGTCCGAACTACAGGAGTCCTCAACCACGATCCTCCAAACTTAACAAGGATTGAGTTTGTTAATCGTCTCAAGGCATATATACATGTATTTGCTGTTACTTATGAATGTACCGCTAATTTCATTTAATTAAATAAATTATATATAATACTATTTTTAAGTACGAATATTAATATTAAATTTCCATATTATATTAAATGATAATGATAAATGATTATTAAATAAATAATAATATAATATAATAATATTGATCATATAATATTAATGACATTACAATATATATGAAACCTCATTAATTAACTAATTAATTAAACATAAATAAATTAATTAATTAACCTCATTAACTAAGTTTATTGTATAGCTACCAGGCTAAACATTAAAAATTGTTGATGCAAACTTTGCTAAATTGTATGCCAAAATTCCTGCTTCTACTTCCCACTGTTTTGTAATTTCTTCCTGCTTCACAACTGCGAGGCCTGAAACAAAAGGCCCAAAATTAATTAGCATTGTTTGCCTCTGAGGGCCCGGGACCCTTCCGCCTTTTACTATATCTGATACCGCAGTGTTGGTGAGGAATTTGGGTCTTTCTCACCCCCACCTCTCCATATTCTTAAACTTTACCAATTGAGAAGAATTTGGTATGGGTATGTTGTCGCGCACGCTGCTGAGTTCTAATATCGCAAAATTATTCCATTTCGAATCTGAAGTCCGTTTTGCGATTCAGCGTTTCGGTAGCTTTTATATATTTTAGCTAAAGTTTAAGCTCAAGTTGTATTTAGCTACGCTAATAGCTAATCGCAAAACGGACTTCTGATAATCGTGTTCAGCAGCCCAGAAAACCCCTGTGTGCAACTTGTCAGCAAAATCAGCATCAAAAAAGTTTTCGGTTTCCCTTGGTCCCTCCTTGCGAATCCAAAAAATATAATCTCGCAAAATCGAAAAATGTTGGGGTGTGGGTAAAACTCGGCCCCGGCCCCGGCGCATGCGTTTGTTTTAGGTGGGTAAAACCCGGCCTGGCCCCGGCGCAGGGTAAAAGCCGGCCCCAACGTTTAGAAAACCCGGCGCAATTAAACACGTGCGTATACGTGTGTATTATGCATGCAAATACAAAATACATTAGGTATTTGCGTATAACTTACGATAATGCAAACGGTGGAAAAGTATGTATACGCATTGTTTTGTTTTCATTATGATTTTTTCACAGTTAGGTCACGCAATTACATATTTTTCTTATACATTGCGTTTAATAAAACATTTGCATTTTATGAAACAAATGCATAGCACAAGTTTTGAATTTATTTTGACTATACATCACGAAGTTTTAAAACAATTTGGAACAATATTTAGAAACAATACGTAATTAAAAAAGCACTCAAGAAATTTTGTTGACATAGTTACACCAAATAAAAAAATGACGATCAATTTAAATTTAAATTTTAAAATTCAAAAATTATAAACTTGTAAGGTTTACTATGGGGGGGGGGATAAATACATACCAAAATTCTCCTCGATGTCCCCCTTGGAAAACGTAAAATTTAAATTTTTTAAACTAGGAATGTCTTAGGAATTAATAATATTGAATAATTTTAAGCTTTTTAATTGGCTTTAAGCTTTTTAGCTTCTTACAAAATATGCTTCATATCATTTCAAAATTATTTATTTTCATAAGTACCAACCATGAATTAATACTAAATGGATAGGACGTAACTCACTGTAAAGTATAAAACTAAACTCATAAACTACGCCTTAAATCTTTACACATATGCGTAATTACACATACACCTCAGTTATACGGGGCCGGGGCCGGAGCCGGGTTTTACCCAGACCCAAATGTTGCGATATTTGAACTCGGCGTAGTCGAAAACATAACCGTACCATTGAAGCTCATCTGCTCAATTAAGTTCTAAAAATTTGGAGTGGTGGACGCATCTGGAAAAGACCCAGAAATTGTTTCAGCGTATTCTATTCTCTCTATATAAATACCATTTTGTTGACATGGCCTATAGTGTAGATTCTATTATTGACAAAAGAATTGTCAACGGCGTGACAGAGTATCTGGTTGTGTGGTCTGCATCATGGGAATCGTTTCACAATTTGGAGGGATGTGTCCAGTTAATTTCCGGTTCGTAATGTTTCAGTTTTAAAATGTGGCTCATTTTATCTCTCACTAAAAATTCTGGACCTTTTCCAATTTGTCAAATTTCCTGAAATTGTTTAAATTTTTGTTTCATTTATTTTTTCACAGCTTGTATTTAAAATAGCTCGTTGTCAGTTTGTAATTCAGCCCATTTAATTCTGTATTGATGTTTATATTTACAGAGTTATGTTATGGCGGACCACAGTAATAAACAAACCCACTCTACTTCACCCCACTTCAACTTCAACTGCAACCAACTAGTTTTCAGCCGACATTTATATAGTGGAAAACAATCAATAAAGCCAACCCTACACATTAGTAGAAAGTGATTGATTGTTATCGAGTCAAAATGTAATTTCAAACATCTGTTGTTTCAAATGTTAGTTCTCTCATCACAATTACATCCCAAAACTACAGTATAACTATTTTTATACATGTACTGCCAACTTCACACTGTAATTTGAATTACTTTAGACATACTATAGAGATACTGTAGAATTACTGTAGAATTACTGTAAAGATCTATGGATTACTGTAAATTTAGACTTACGCTTAGGCTTAATACGCCTGACTGACTGATATTCCACAATATGTTCTATATGATGTTTATTGTTTTCAGGATGTTGCCTAGTTTTGAAAAATAATGGAATTTTTGCTTTTGTTGTAGGTGAACTTTTTTCCGCCTGTGCCAAAGAAGGTGGTATGCCTGGATATCTTGTCACCAAGGGAGGTCCTGGAGACCAGAAATCTCCTGGACAGAAAAGGTTTCCACTGAAGTCTCCCTGTCTTCCAACATTTGGCCATATTTTTGATCCCTTTTTGACGCCGCTGTAGCCCGGAATTTTGCTGCATTTATGTTGGTTTTGGAGTCTGGCTCACTTAATACAGGTTAGTTTTGAAAAACTGTTCAATTTAAACTTTCTGCTATACTTCCGTTTGTCATCAGTCGTTATTAATAGTTACATATGATTTCCAGTGTTTGTTTTGATATTTCGTCTTCTATAGCAACTTGAAGCGGGCGTCAGACAGGTTGCGCCAGGTCAGGTCTTACGCATTAAATGTGGAATTTACAAGTAGAATTAGCTGTGCAGTACGGGGTTTGCATAAAAACGATAAGCGATGGGATAGTTATCTTAATTATTAATGTATTTATCCATTCTCTGTATTGTTTTTACATACCGTCATGATATGGAAAATACTGGTTTGGAGGTCTCCCAGGATACCCCCCATCGCCCGTCAGCTCCTGAGATACAGGAATCATCTGGTTGCATCTGAATAACCTAATTCAAACTGATTCGTTTTTATTGACTATTTGTTTTTGTTGACTGAATGGCTCCTGTATATTAAATTGAATTCATTTTCATTGAATATCATAATTATGAGCTGTACATCTGTCCTTCATAAGAATCACTCATTTGCCTCCACTACCGTACTGCCTTCGATAACTGTTTGAAACTAGCTGAGACAAAGCCGTGACTATTAACTGCATTTATATTCATCAGACACACCTTCGCCTGATGAGCGAGAATTTTGTATATAATTTAAAAATGTCACTATTTTTATGCAATAGAAGTGATCTCAGTATTTAGGAGATTGCGGTAGTGTAGGCAACTGAGTGACGCGTCATTCTTCAGGCCGTTAGGTTCAATGACTGATCTTCAGTTTTGCAGTAACGTAGTACTTAGGCAAATGCGATGAGTAGCGTTTAAAACTAGCTGAGACAAAGCCGTGACTATTAATTTTACTTCTATCATTTACTTAAAATTTCATGCCTGTGGCGCGAAGACTTTGATTGTAATGCTTACTTTTTCACTCGCTAAAAAGGTACACTCTTATTCTGCAGGCCATGACATGTGTTTGCGAATACGAGACAACACCGCTTTGGCAGTCATGTAACCTTCCTTACAAATGCTACAGCTAAATGTTAAGTTCAATCTAACATCGAAATGTTTATGCATGCGCATGTATGGGTTTATATATATATACATTATGTATACATTATATATATATATATATATATATATATATATATATATATATATATACCTAAGCCGTGTCTTTTCAGACATACCGGGCAAACTTTTTGAGGCTTTTGCCAATGGCAAAAGCGCTATTATAAAAACACAGTAAACCCAGAAAAAGGGTTTAGACTTTAGACAAAGTGATGCGAGCGAAATGCAGTGAACTTCGCCTTCAAAGTGCAGCGAGGCCAATTTTGAAGGAAGAAATCAATCATGAAGATTGACGCTAAGCGAATATGAAGTTGTAATTCGTCTCATTTACCTTCAGTTGCTTATGTGAAGTGAACCTCTGATATTAACCTCCTGGGTGCACCAACCTCCTGATAAGAATGGCGAGGTGAACCTCTTCAACGTGAAGAAACTGCCCAACTGTCACATCAGCTCACGAAATTCTACCCTTTGATATATAACTATATATTTATTTTATATATATATATATATAAATGCGCCATCCATCTACGGCTAGAAGCTCTAGACACTGTCAATCTCCCACAATATTAAAGCCGTTTAAAACTTGGTGAAATTTATCGTAAGACTTCTAGATATGGTCCGGTATTTAACTTTTTGTCCTTGTAGCTGGCCGCCGGGCCCGGCCCGATGGTTCTCGTATGACCATGCCCGGTATTGTGGAATCTGTTTTATCGGAACAACCTTAATTTTTATTTCCATATTTTTATTAAAAACATAACAAGTCCAATACAAAAGCAGTTATCATCGAGTACAGTTCAGCCAAATCCCAGTGGTCCTCCCTGCTCGTTGTGTGTGGCCTCCATGACCTGAAAATAATATCACATTTAAAAGATTTTCAATATTAATACGCAATAGCTCACTATACTAGGGATTTAGTAGCGCAATAACGGCTTCACTAAGCCTTTTGGCTTTCCTATATGCCTAAAACCTTCATATACCTTTTGCACTAGTGGAATATAGACATTATAATGAATGATATTGGCGAGTCTACTGCATCACATCTGATTATCTCTGCGTAAATACAATAATACAATAATATAAATTAATTCTACTTGTATTACAGCTTGCCTTCTACATTGGCGTATAAATCTTCAGAAAAAGTAACTTTCACGTATAAAGAAATATTTTCTACGCTAACTTTTAAGTGCTAACTTTTGGATTACACAAATTTTTATGTGAATTTTCAAATTTGCGTGAAACTGAAAATTTACTCTAAACAATTTTACGAAAATAAAACAAGTTTGCGCAGTGTAAAGGTACAGTGTGCCAAAGTTGTTTTGACCGACGTATAACAGAGCTTGCCTAGTGGCATACTCTTATAATTATGTACTCTTGATCCCAATAGCACATATCAACAATGCGGTTTCTTAAATTTGTTGAAATAATTAAATCATAAATGAAATCTGATGCGGTATATTTAAATTTGACCAATCTTGAAAAAAGTGAGATATTAAAAGTAAACGGCAGTGTAAACTAACAAAGGCTATTATTATGTGAACGATCAATCAACCAGACAAAAATTCCTGGCAAGTGTTGTAAAAATCGGAACTCATTTTTTCAAAAAATCCAAGCTTTTGGCTTTAAGTGTTTATTATCGCGAGAATTACACGTTTATAACGGCTTTATGGACGTCTAGACTCAATACTGACCTTATTCTGGACTCTGAAACCTGTTGGCAATCAAGTTTTCGACTTTAAAAACACTGTCTATTGTTAAAATTAACAAGAGTACATAATGATATGAGTATGACAGCAGGCACACTCCCTGTTATCAGCAGAAAACCATGCTCTCCGCGCTTACGCTCTACGCCCCCCACCCAAAAATAGGTACCCAGTGGCGTTTAGCGTGCAGAGCATGGTTTTCTGCTGATAACAGGGAGTGTGCCTGCTGTCATACTCTTATCGTTATGTACTCTTGAAATTACTTAATGATGTCATCTTTGTCGGCATTAGCAATGGCTGAAAATCATAGGTGTAACGGCGAGTTGGGTTGGGGGCCCTCCCCCGGAAATTTGGGGCCTCCCTTTTTAGACCCTCCAAGCCCCCCACGACCCCCCCCCAAATTTTTCTGTTTTTATGCCAAAAATCGCATTTTCAGACATTGCTAATGCCGAAAAACATGATATCATTAAGTAATTTTAACATTAGACAGTGTTTTTAAACTCGAAAACTTGTTTGCCAACATGTTTCTGAATCCAGAATAAGGTCAATATTGAGTCTGGAAGTCCATAAAACCGTTATAAACGTATATTTCTCTTGCATTTTTGAAAAAGTTTGCAAAATCTACCCCAAAATACCCAAATTTTGGCCAATTTTCGCTCCCTCGACTCCCCCCCCCCATTTGGGGGGGGGGCGGGGGCCTCCAAAAATTTCTGGGGGGGGGGGTTGGAATAATGGCCGGGTTGGGGGGGTTATCCCCCCCCTTCACTTACACCGTTGCTGAAAATGCGATTTTTGGCATACAAATAGAAAAAATTTTTTGGGGGGAGGCTTGGGGGGGTCGTGGGGGGGGGGTTTGGGGGGTCTAAAAAAGCCCCCGCAAAATTCCGGGGGAGGGGTGCCCACAACCCAAATCCCCAAATCACCTATGCCTATGACCATGCCCACGATCTCCCCCGCACCAACAGCTCGCTTAGCTAAGGTCTAGCTTTAGAGTCTGAACCTAGCAGTGCATTGCCAACCTTCCGTACGCAAGAACATAACGAAGTACGCTGAAAATAAGTTACCGTACGCAAAAGTACGCAGCAGTGTCAGTGTCTATAGCGTACGTCATGTGCTGACGTGCGTACTTTTATGTGCACTGCTTAGTTCAGTTACATCGCAAATGTGAAGAGAGGCATAGGTGTGTTAGGGTTGGGGGGTGGGGGGCATAGGTGTGTTAGCATAGGTGTACCAACTACCAAGTACCACCTCCACCTGGGTTTTTTTGGGCCACAAACTGCGAAATTACGCAATTTTTTTCTGAAATACGCAAAAAATTTTGGGCCGTTACGCGACAGTACGCAAAAATTTTTGAGCCAAAATATGCTTAAAAATGCGATTTGGAGTCGAAAATTTTAAAATTCTATATATTTTTGCTGGGGGCTGCCGCCCACAGACCCCCGCATTGTGTGTACATTTGCTTATTTGAGTTTACTCCAAAATTTTATGGTTGTTTGTTGTTGATTGATGTTGATGCTAAAGCGTTGTATTGTATCAGCTATGTTTTGTTTTCCACTATATAATTCAAAACTGCCTTTGCAAAATTGTTTGGGGCATCAAAGCATTTTATACAACACATCAAGTGCAGGAACCGTACGTGGATTAAAAAATGAAAATTGTAGGTGTATATAATCTGTTCTGCTCTACGAAACGAAACTTACCCTTCGCGCGGGGCCGCACAATTTTCTTGGAACACACGAAAATGGACGGTTCCTGAATCAGCTATATATTTATTAATTTCTTGAAAACTGAAAAGTTTTGAAGTTTTGAACTTGCAAAAGACATTCTTGAAAAATTTTTGCGCCTTCGGCGCATCTACGTAATTCTTCCTATTTCGTTCCCAGCTATAACATTAGCGTTCTTTCTGTAGCGTATTCGTCTCTGATCTTTCTTTAATGTCGTCAAAACGACACAATGTTAAATAATCATAATTCGTTGTATTCATTCATATGTCGAAAACAAGATAGTGAAATCGCGAAAATTTTTTCAGAAGACAAACTTCTTGCGAAAACTTTACTATATTCACTATATTCACTAAGACTATATTCACCAAGTTTCGCGCTAAGAATTGCGTAAAATTTTAGAAGGCTCCTTTCTGGCGTGGAGAAACGATAAATTAAGCATTAAAAATGCTGTAAAACGTTAACTAAAGTACACAATAACACTAAAATCGGTTTTTTGAGCGAAATTTGGCGTGGCTCAATTTTTTTCCAATTTACACAAATTTTGGGGCACTGCGCCACGGACCGCAAAAAGTTCGGACGAAAAAAAAACAGTGTACCACCTGTGTGGGTTGGGGGGGAGTAGAAGGTCCAAATTTGGCTCGAGGGACCCCACCCAAATCCGACATTGGGGGGGAGGACCCCCCCTACTGTACCCAAGTTTTTTAGCTAAAAATGCTCCTTTTTCGATGTGTAGTACATTAAACCTGCTCATAAGCTTCTGTCACTAGTTTTGGTATGTGAAAATAGGGCTTGAAAATTGAGAAATTTGTGCTAAAATAAGCCAGAATCAGCCCAAATTCCAGTTCATAGTTGCTTATATTCACCTTTAAATGCTATGTTTACACGATTTTAGCTGTTTTTAGCTGATTTCTAGTCATTTTGTCGATTTTTTTTAAAAAATTTCAAAAATTTTTTTAAAATTGCATTTTTTCTTGATTTGTATATACCCCATTTTAGGGCTAGGGGGGTCTGAGCTCGGTTTGGGGGGGAGTAGTCGAGGTCAGGTATGGGGGAGGGGGGTCTGACCCATAGGTGTATTGCCTGTTTGGGTTGGGGCGGGGGGGGGACTCGAAGGTCCAAATTTGGCTCGGGGGACCCCACCAAAATCCGAAATTTGGGGGGGGAAGGACCCCCCTAAACTGTACCCAAGTTGTTTTAGCTAAAAATGCTCCTTTTTCGATGTACAGGCCATTAAACATACTCAAAAGCTTCTGTCAACAGTTTTCGTATGCGAAAATAGGGCTTGAAAATTGACAAATTTGTGCTAAAATATACCTAAATTAGCCCAGGATTGTGGTTTATAAAAGCGTATATTACCTTTTAATTGCTCTAAATAACCATCTTTAGCTGTTTATAGCTGATTTACAGCCATTTTTTCGAATTTTTTTCGAAAATTTTCAGAAATTGTAAAATATTTTTATGAATTTCGCATTTTTTACTTGGTTTGTGCCCAATTTTAGGGGGGGGGGGGGGGGGGGGGGGGTCTGGCTTCTCCGTGGGGGGGGTCTCACAGGGGGCAAACTGTAGCCTGGTACACCTATGGTCCTGGCCTTCTCGTGGGTGGGGGTCTCACAGGGGGGTAAACTGTAGCCTGGTACACCTATGTAGTGTTAGGGGGGCCCCTCTCCCCAAATGGAGGGGTCTGGTGTCTCATAGGTGTACCACTTGTTTGGGTTGGGGGGGAGTAGAAAGTCCAAATCTGGCTTGGGGGGAGTCTAAAAAATCGGAAATTTTGAAAAACAATACCCAAATTTTTTTCAGCTAAAAATGGACCTTTTTTGACATAAAATCAACTATTTTCGACATAAATCTACTCTAAAACTACTCATATTGCGTTTTACAACCTATTTTTTAGCGTTTTTAACTATTTCCAGCCAATTTTTGCAAAAATTTGGCATTTTTCTCTTGTTAGGACTCCATTTTAGGGGGGAGGGGGGTCTGAGCATAGGTGTAACGGGTATTTGGGTTGGGGGGGCCTTCCCCCGAAATTTTGGGGGCCCCCCTTTTTAGACCCCCCAACCCCCCCCCCCAAGACCCACCTCAAACCTCCCCCAAAAAATTTTTCTATTTTTATGTCAACAATCGCATTTTCAGCCATTGCTAATGCCGAAAAACATGAAATCATTAAGTAATTTTAACATTAGACAGTGTTTTTAAACTCGAAAACTTGTTTGCCAACATGTTTCTAAGTCTAAAATAAGGTCAATATTGAGCCAGAAGGTCCATGCAACCGTTAAAAACATGTTTTTAATTAACGTTGTTAAAAACAACGTTAAATTTTGCAGAATTTACCCTAAAAATACCAATTTTTAATTTTCGGCAATTTTTGCGCGCCGTGGGCGCGACTACCCCCCCCCCCCCCCTTGGGGGGGCCGGGGACTATAAATATTTTGGGGGGAGGGGGTTGTAAAAATGGCTGGGGGGTTACCCCCACCAATTACACCTATGGGTTTGAGCTCGGCTTGGGGGGGACTAGTCGAGGTCGGGTATGGGAGGTGGCGGGGGGTCTGGCCTTCTCGTGGGGGGGTTCTCACAGGGGGGTGAACTGTAGCCTGGTGTACCTATGCCGACCCTACCACCTAAAAGATTGTTCGTACCCCTCCCCCTTTTTTGCCAGTCCCCCCTCCATGCTTTTTTCAAACTCCCGCCCCCACTTTTTTCGCCAGCCGCACGTCCTGAGGTAAACCATAACCTTTTACCTTTACCTATATATATGTATTTTGCGTGCAGAAATGCAAAAAGGTCTCTAAAATGCTTGAATTTAGGCTACAATAGTCATTTTTACGACCAAAAATTTGAAAATTTGCCTATTTCTGTGAAAATTCGGGCACCCACGAAGTCCCGAGGGGGGAGAAAAATTATTAAACTGAATTACGAGGGGCCCCTGTAAAATTACCATGTCGTTTCAATCGCGACGAGTGGGGCGGCCGCCCCCCGCCCTCGCAGGACCTTCCCCTGTATCGGATATATTATTCTTGGTGGAATAGTGTGTACACAGTATAGCTCAAAACGAAGTTAATTGTTGCAAACACAAACAAACACCGCGAACTTCGCAAAATTTAGAGAAGTTCGCAAAAAAATTTAACAAAGTTCCTTCAAACTTATGCGAAATTATGCGAACTTCGCAAAACTTTAGTGAACTTCAAATTCATATTACTTCAAGCTTATCGAAATGTCGTTATCGAAATGAAGTTCGCGGAGGCCCCAAGAAGGGCCGTGGTAGCCGAAAGTTGGGGGAGGGTAAGTCGAAAATTTGGGGGGGGTGGGGGTGGGGCCAAACGGGGGTCGAAAATTAGGGGGAGTACCCAACCCCTCCCCCCTGGTGAAACTATGTTTTTAGGGGCTCAATTGTTGGCCTGTGTTCCGTCAACATGACTGGTGAAATTCGGCGGAAGGTGTGGGCCCCAGATCATGAGAAAGGCTTTGTACTGGGTCGTATTATTGATATTGGTTCAGAAACGTTGTCTGTCGCTGTGCCTTGCGGCAACGGAAACGATAAGGTGTGGGTTGTGGGTCCAAACTAGGTGTTTCTGTAATTGTTATATATATAATATATACCTCTTCTTATCATGCAAAATTGTCTATATATACTACGTACGTTTACGTCGGCATCGGTGTGGCTGGAAAAAGTAGGGAGAGGGGTCTGGCTGAATATGGGAAGTGGGGGTCGCTAAAAACCAGTTTGGGGGAGGAGTAGGAAACATTTGTGAGGTGCATTTTTCACCAAAAACTGAAATTGCCTTAATTTTCAGCTATTTGTAGCGGTTTTAGCTTACTTATAAGAATGATATACGTACGTATATATACTTAAGGTGGTGATTCCTTTTGGGCAAATATTGTCGGTTAGCGGCTCAAAATAAAATGAAATTTGATGAAACTTTCCAAAATAAGTTCATTTGGCGTTCTAACACCCTCCGCGCAATCCCGGTTTAAAATGTCGAGATTTCCGTTCAGGACGGTTTTTGCCATTTTCTGACAGTTGAGTAGCAACTGCATAGTTACGACTATATTCATTCGAAAGATCTCATTGAGCTTCACATTTTTGCTTTTTAAAGTAAGTTTCTAGCTTTTCTCTACCGTGAGATATAGCCGATTTTCTTGTTTTGGCGTCGAAAACTTGTCATTTTTGCAGAAATCAAATTATCCAACATTTCTTGAACTTCGCAAGCCGTAAAATCAAACTAAGGGCGTCGATCTGAAGGTCTCACAGGGACAAATTATCCGACGCATGATCGTCTTCCAACTGCTATCCTGTAGGCTGCTATCATAAAAAATGTAGTTTTTGCAAAAACACGACCAATTTTTTCCAAAGATTGTGGAGCATTCACCATGCAAGCTGGAGGGCTGCTACTGAACAAATGTGTTCTGCACAAATATACCCAGGGACGATTTTTTAGTTGCCCCGATTGCTGCTTCCTAGCTAAAGTAATCGCTTGACAAATTTGGAAAAAGTAGGCAAAATACAGGTTACGCACACATTTCAGCTTATTTCTCTGTAACGAAGAGCGATTTCACAGTAAATAAAAAATCGTCCCCAGCTATTTGATGGATGTATCGAATGATATAACCGATGTCTCGCGAAAAAATTTACTTGAGTCTGCAAAAATTCTGGAAAATTATACTTCTTCTAAAATGTGTTAAAAATATTTTAGAAAGGCAACATTACTTTTATGACATGCATTAAAAAGAGAAAATGTCAAGCTACATTTTGATATAAAAATGGCTTCTTAACTCCAAGTAATGAATCAGTAATAATGGTGCAAACTTTATGTGACCAAAGGGAATCACCACCTTAAGTGGATTTCAGTAGTTTTTCGCAAATGTGTAAATCTATACGTATATACGTTTATTCCAAATTTTAGGTTGTCGATGCATCCTACGATTTAGTATTTCCTGCTGAAGATGACGATCACAGGGACGTCGATGACAATTGTAAGTTCTGTTGTTGTAGTCGACCATTCCACTTTCCCTTAGTTGTTATACGTATATTCGAATTGCACTAAACGGCAGGTTAAGTATATATCATGGGGGAGCTCGGAGAGCCCCCCATAATATGAGCTATAAAGGCACTTTGCGGATTTGGAAAAGTGCTAATTAGGCATAACTAATTAACGGGAAGAAATTAAGAGCTAATATTTACATTTTTGAAATCTCCAGGCCAAGAGCTTTCGAATGATACCAAACTTGCCCGGAAAAAATGAACTTTGAAAAAATCGACTTTCTCTTACGGGTTTGAAAGTGGGGGTTTTTTTTTCTCTGTATTCAGCATGATTTTTTCCATTTTTCTGTTAACTCGATTTTTCAAACGGCCCATAGGAAAAAATTTTTCTATACTATTTTTGATTATCTGGTATGGCATTGTAGATTTATGTTTCCCGGAAAAAGGGGGGGGGGGCGTTTCGATCTGGTTCGATTACGCATAGATGGTCAAAATGGAAAAAATAGCGTTTTTGGACACCTTCAAGCTGAAAAATTTCTAAGTCGAAATTTGAAAATGATCTAAAAACGGGCAAAAACAGCGTTTTTCAGCCTCGGGGTGGTACCATATACAGTAAATCGGAATTAGCCATGATGGGCATCACTGCCGAAACCGAGGATGATGTAGCCTCTATTTTGGCGCCCACCCACAGTGAAACGGTGTGGCTCAAAAATTCCAGTCTTCAAGAAATTGGTCATGTTTGGTATCAGATAGAAGCTAACCAGGGCCGAAACGATCCACTTTTGTCGGTACACCTTTACCGAAAAGTGGCTCCATCGTCCTGTGGGCGGGTGCCCCATTCATAGTGGGTCTAGGCTGCCGACCAAAAATGAAAGTCTTCAAAAGTGGTCATCTTTGGTATCAAAGTGAAAGCCCTTGGCGAGCAGAAATGCTTTTGTCATTATCCTACACCCGAAAAGTGGCTCCATCGTCCTATAGGCGGTTGCCCCACCCACGATGGGTCAGCTAATGACTCAAAAATGAAAGTCTTCAAAAGTGGTCATGTTTGGTATCAAATGAAAGCCCTTGGCACG